>JARQOC010000005.1:505141121-505316966 GCA_033576535.1 Allobates femoralis
TTTTGCTGGGCTCTGAATAAAAGCACATCTTCTATGGCGAGTGCTGCTGACTAGCCTCTTGAATGCATGTCATTAATTGATTAATTGTGTATTAAACATCTCGAGCACCCTGATACTCGATCAAGTAAAGCACAGTATCCAGCACGTTCTCTCATCAATAATTATTCTAAAACATATAACCAACTAGGTATACATTAAATTTGACTACACTGACATGTATATTATTATTAAAATCATAAAACATTGTGCTGAGCTGTTAAATCTTTAACATATCCTATACGTTCAACGCAAAGTCGCCAATATTAATATGTATGAAAGTATAGAGGAGGCTGTTTCATGTTTGTACTTGAAAGAAAACTAGGAAAGTACACAGCAAAATTATGAAAAATGTATGCATATAATTTCTAAGTGGAAACCCTTAAACCGTATTTGATTTTTTTTTTTTTTACAATAAAGGGATGTAGAGCCATTTAATAGGGGGCTGTGTGCTTTGAATACACTTGCATACATGATTTCCATAGTGAAAGGAGAGTTTAACTTGTCAGTGGCATTGCAGTACACATGTTCTGATAGCAATTGGATTACAAATGAAAGACACTTTTGAATGTGTATACATAACAGTTTAGAATAAAGATTGGAGAGATTGGAGAGTGCAGAATATGGAATTTGTAAATAACATAACCAATTATGACTCCAGCAATATTTAAAAAAATATATATCACCAATATATTGCCTTATTAAATCAGAAAAGCAGCATTACTGCTTACTTAGCCCTTCGTCAGGTCACTAAATTCTTTTTTTTAGTAATTCATTTTAAAACTTTAATGTTCAGATTGAAGGCTCAAAGTGCTTTTAACCCTTTAACACACATCCAATTTGTGTTACATGCATTTGTATTTCTCCACCCACACCTTCCTTCTTCCAAAAAAGCATAATTTCTTTATTAGCCCATCAACCATATGATGGCTGTTTTTTTGTCTGATGAGCAGTGATTTGCAAGAACTAAAATGTAGAGATGAGCGAACTTTTTCCGAACATGCTTGCCAATTTCAAATTCGTCACGAACATTGACGTTTTCGTTGGAAACCCGAGCAAATTACAAAACTTACGGTTAGGAATGTTCCCAGCCATCCGGTCTACTGTTTTGTGTTAAGATGTCGAAATATTTGCACCTTTAAAATTATTTTTTTTTAAGTTTCCTGGAGTTTGCAGGTGTTTTGACACCTGCAAGGTGAGAATTTTTGAAACAGTGTCAGATGTGGCAGCAGCTGTGAAGTCCAGGAACCTTACAATGTCCCTTAAGCATTTAGTATCTTTTTTTCAATACTTATTTTCTTTTTTATTTTATTATTTATTTATTTTTAATGTTATTATTTTTTTTCCTCAGCGTGGGGAAGCCCAAGTGTTCTAGGCCCCGCACACTGCGAATTGCAGCCCACAGATTCATAGAAGTGCCATATTTTTGGTCTTGTACCCAATTCTTCCAGTTGCCCTGGTGCCAATGACAAACTGGGTAATAAAGAGGTTAATGCCAGCTATGTATTTCCAGCTGGCACTACGCCCGAGGTTTGTAATGTTGGGCCAATGTTACACCCAACCATTAAGAACCTCTAAGTAAATAGTAAATAATACACCACAACACCATGATCCTTGTTTTCATCTTTTTTACTCCCAAAGAGACCATCCACGATCCTCTGCAAATATCATGGTGGGACCAGAATGTGACTGACTTTTAGCTACCGTTGTGAGCAGGATTACGTCACAGTCAGGTTCACCTCAGGTCAGACCTCAGCCACATCACTCTAGCTGACCTGAGATGTACCTGTGACGTCGTGTTCTTTTTCCAAATAAATTATTTTCATGGTGTGGTGAATTATTTACTATTACACAGGAACAAAGACCTAAATAATTGGAGACATATCCTGCCAAAAATGTAACTGGCAATAATGACCATTGTGTTTGGAGGAGAAAGGGAGAAACTTGGAAGTTTAAGAAGACCATCTCAAATGTGAAACATGGGGGTGGAAGCATCATGTTGTGGGGTTGTTTTGCTGCAGGAGGGATTGGTGAACTTCACAAAATAGGTGGAATCATGAGGAAAGAAGATAATGTGGCAATACTGAAGCAACGTCTCAAGACTTCAACCAGGAAGTTAGAGCTTGGGTGGCAATGGATATTCCTAATGGACAAATGGGCAATAACCTAAAGCATACTGCAAAACTGGTTACAAAGTGGCTTAAAGATAATAAAGTCAATGTTTTGAAGTGGCGTTCACAAAGCCCTGATGTCAATCATATTGAAAATTTATGGGCAAAGCTGAAAAGGCAGGTGCGAGCAAAGCGACCTACAAACATGGCTCCGTTACACCAGTTCTGTTAGGAGGAATGGGCCCAAATTCCTACCAACTATTGTGAGAAGCTTGTGGAAGGATATCCAAAATGTTTGACCCAAGTCACACAGTTTAAAGACAATGGTACCAAATAGTAATAAAATGTATGTAAAATTGTGACTTTGCAGAAAGTAATAAAAATGCCTTAAAACATTCTCTCTCTCATTATTATGGCATTTGGCAAATATTAATAATTATGATCATCTTAAATGACTTAAAATGGGAAAGGTTTATTCTGATATCATGCCATATAGTGAGAAAAACACAAATATGTGTCTTTTTATATAGTGTATGTAAACTTCTGGTGTCAACTTTATATATCTGTATAGAGATAGAGAAGAAAGAGCAGCGCATGAAAAAACGTCTGGGTGCTACAAATCATCATGAGTCAAAACAGCGTAAATTTAAAACTCAGAATCAATCATTTTATCCAATACATAAGAGAACAGCAGCATGCCATCAATTTCAGACCTTGGTAGACAAATAATTAAGGTATTTATATGCCAATATTAATTCAAACTGAAAAATAAATAATTTGGCCACCCAAGAAAAACATTACATTGGGGAACATTAAAATAATCAGAGCATAATTGTGCATGCCTCTGATAAAGGAGGGTCAGAGGTAATTCTCAATTAGGAGCTACTAGTGCATCTCAACAACTTAGAATATCAAAAAAGTTAATTTTGTTTCACTAAATCAATACAAAAATGAAACGCATATATTATATAGTCATTACAGAGTGATCTATTTCAAGTGTTTATTTCTGTAAATGTTGATGATTATGGCTTACAGCCAATGAAAACCCAAAAGTCATTATTTCAGAAAATTAAAGTAGGGAGGATGAAGGGTTAAAAACTTTGCTGCCGTATTCCACAAGACATAAAAGGGTGAATATTAGGGATGAGCGAGTACCTTATTATTCGTGCTCGCTATACTCGCAACGAGTAGGCAGCGGTACTCGCTACTCGTTGCGAGTATAGCGAATACAAATACTTTCACAGTGTATCTATAGATACACTGCGAAAGTAGCCTAAAAGTTAATAAACGTTGTTAAAAAATGATAAACTTACATACTCACCTTCCTACGCCTGCAACGGGACCAGCAGAGAAGCCATCTGATTGCTGGAAAAGGACCTGTAATTACAGCCAATCAGATGGCAGGTAGCGATCTGGCAAATCAGATGGCGCCACGCCACAATTACATCATCGCTAGGGGCCACCTGATTGGCCAGTTTGCAAGGTCCTGTTAGTACATCTAGGACCTTGAAAACTGGGCAATCAGGTGGCCGCTAGCGATCACGTGGTTGTGACGTGGTGCCATCTGATTGGCCAGATCACTACCGGCCATCTGATTGGCTGGTAGTGACAGGTCCTTTTCGAGCAATCGGATGGCTTCTCTGCTGGTCCCGGTGCAGGCGTCAGAAAGTGAGTATGTAAGTTTATTATTTTTGAACAACTTTTATTAACTTTTAGGCTACTTTCGCAGTGTATCCATAGATACACTGCGAAAGTATTAGGACTACTCGCTACTCCCGAGTACACATAAGTACTCGGAGAGTAGCGAGTAGCCCGAATACCGCTATTATTTGGCGAATACCGAATAGTAGCGAGTATACTCGCTCATCCCTAATGAATATAATATTGATTTATTAGTCAACGTGTTTCAGGCTCCCAGAAATGCCCTGAAACATGGTAATATGATATTGATTTTTTGATGATAATCTAATTCATTGAGATGCACTAGGATATAATATACTCACATTCAAAATTATTGAAGATAAAGATACATATTGTTGATTTTCTAGTGATCTCCCATTATCAATAAAAAGGAATTCGATTTTTTACTGTGGAATTTACTGTAGCAATGATTTTCTATGAATTACCAGAAGTTCATAGAGATGTATTTCCTCATCCTCTCAGACCAATTATCTCAGGCTTTGGGTCTCTCAATGACAGGCTCAATGCATTTGGTTCAGAAAACTCGAGGTAGTTCTGAGGTTTTGCAAAATTTTGAAGATTTTCAGTGGCATGAGAATATGTATTTTTCCCCATGAAACATAATTAAACAATATTCCACTATACCCCACTCTATGGCTATGGAAGCGATTAAATACTTTCTCAGAACATACAGAAATCTATTACCAAATATACAGGAATTTATTATTATGGAAATTGATTATTTTAGCCCAATTTCTTCATTTTTGATGGTAAATATTTCTTATAGATACAAGGAGTCCCAATGGGGTTGACATTTTCGCCTTCTCTTCCTGTACTTTTGCTTCGTGGAAGGAGTTTTTATTTTGTTCCTCCAATAGTCCGTTGTACCTTATTACAATGACCCTTTTATGGATTCATATAAAGATATTATCATTTTTATCGGACTAACCAGTTTTTTCTTCTGACACCTGAGTGTATATGAAAACGCCAAGGAGAGATTACAGAATACACACATTACACCAATAACCTGTGGCTTCTTCAGAGGAATGTAGTAAATAACACTTGTATATAGAGGACAAAAAATGATAGATTAGTATTGAGGTGCTTGTAATAATAAAATTTACATGCAAACATGGATGTAAACACTGACAAGTTAGCCATGAAAGAACGGGTGTAGCTTGTCATGTCCAAAAAGAGACCTCAATTGCAGTATGGGTCAGTGTGGACCGCAAGTAAAGCAATAAACACTGGCAATTACATCAATAAAAAGAGACAAGTGGAATATATGAAAAAATAAACTAAGGTGACAAAGAGGCGTAGATTGTGCCTTATCACTTATAACAAGTAAAGGTGGCCTCACAAGTTGCTTGCTCACTTGGTCAGGTTGTGATCACTCACAACCAGCTTGTACGCCTGAGTTACAGCTGCCGCAGGACCCACACCGCCACGTGTACCGTGGGAAAAGATTTAGAAAACCAAACAGGAGTGGTGCCTCCGGTCCGCGCTGCTGCCCGAAATGATGCAAAAGAAGACAATGCTTGTATGTGATGCTCCTTTATTCGACCTCGCATCATTTCGGGCAGCAGCGCGAACCGGAGACACCAATCCTGTTTGGTTTTCTAAGTGGAATATATGTACACAGCGGGCCCAAGATGCATGTCAACATGGAGAGATGTACAAAAAAAGATATGGAAGTAGCATCACATAGATGTGTATGAGCCAAGTCCACATGGAGCGCGACTGTAGTGTCAAGTAAAGGTGCATTGCACTGCCAACTTGTGCAAGAGACATACATCATGACTGGAAATGAAGGTAATACAACAAAACGCCCATAATGGAAGTATACGGCATGCGTGTCACAGTGGAGCACATCATCAAAAATGGTCATCACTCATGAGTCATGACCAAAAATCTAAACTCTTTACATACAATACCGAGAAAGGTATAGGATATTATAAGAATATAACAATGGGTCAACTGAGCCTCCCTCCTTTTATCTCTGTATGGCCGGGGTCACACATGATAAGGAACTGTTTTTACAGTGTGGTCCACCGGATTGCTCCTACGGAAGGTCTGCCAGCTGGAGGAGCCAACCTGAGATGATAGAAGTCAAGGTAGCTGGTTCATAACCAGGGGGGCAGTAGTGGTACAAAATTAGCAAAGCAAAAATGATCAGGAAAAAGGCAGGGGTTAGACAACAGGAATTTAAATCACATTGGAGCAGGTACCACCAGACATAGCCAAGAAGAGCTTTAAATTGCAGTGAGTGTCAAAGATTCAGTGGTTTAAAGGGAATCTGTCAGCAGATTTTTACTATGTAATCTGAAAATAGAATGCTGTAGGGGTTAAAATACAGATTTCACCAATGTATCTCTTATCAAGCTCCATGTGATTGTTAACTTACAATGATTGTTTTAGTACCAGGAGATTATAGTGTTCTACATATTTTCAAAAGTTGTCAGATTGAGTTATGAAATGAGACATTGCTTAATGATTTTGACCTCCTGAATTCAATGACAATGGCATTTTTTAGTTGGCTCTTATTTATGTGATATCAAATTGTTTTGCTCTTACTGCCACTTAAAATTTACCCCTTTATCACGAAGTCTCTTTTCACCTTCCTGACCGGCTCAGATTTTACAATTCTGACCAGTGTCGCTTTAGGAGGTTATAACTCTGGAACGCTTCAATGGATCCCTTTGATTCTGAGAAAGTGTTTATTCATGACCTTGTACTTCATGTTGAAGAGGATGACAGTTTCTGCATTTATTTGTGAAAATATCAGAAATTTGGCAAACGTTTTGCAATTTTCAATCTTGACATTATACCTTTTTAATCAGAGTTAATGCCCTTAAATTTCACAAAATAGTTAATGAATAACATTTCCCACATGTCTACTTCACAACAGCATGATTTTTGAAACATAATGTTTTTTCTTCTTACAAATTTGAACAGTTCAAAATTTATCAGCAATTTCTCATTTTTCAAAAAACATTTACAAATCCATTTTTAGGGACCACATTACATTTGAAGTGACTTCAAGGGGCCTATGTGACAGAAAATACCCAAAAGTGACACCATTCTAAAAACTGCACCCCTCATACTGCTTAAAGCCATACTCAAGGAGTGTATTAAAACTTCAGGTGTTTCACAGGAGCTAAAGCAATGTGTAAGGAAGAAATGAAAATGTTTCTTTTTCACACAAAAAAATGTTACTTTAGCTTCAAATTTTGCATTTTTTAAAGGGTACCAGGAAAAAATGCACCTTCCAAGTTGTTGGGCAATTTCTACTAAGTACACTGGTACCTTATATGTGGTGGAAAACTACTATTTGGATGCATGACCGGGCTCAGAATGAAAGGAGCACCATTTGACTTCTACAAAGCAATATGATCTGGAAACTGTAGCGGATGCCATGTGGCGTTTGCAGAGCCCCTGATGTGCCAAAACAGAGAAACTTCCACACAAGTGACCCCGTTTTGGAAGTACACCCCTCAAGGAATGTATCTAGATGTGTAATGAGCACTTTGGGTCCCCATGTGTTTCACAGAATTTTATAAAGTTGGTCCAAGAAAATAAAAAATCAAATTTTTTCCACAAAAACTGTTGCTTTAAGCTGGGGTCACACTTGGCATGCAGTTTTTCTGCATCATCAAAAACTGATTCCGTTTTTGGAAATTGCCATTTTTGCATCTTAAAAACACTACCTATATGTACCATGCGTTAACGGATGCGTTTCACATAGGGCCCCATGTTAAAAAAAATGCATAGTGTTTTGTAGCAGTGCATTTTGACGCTGCGTTTTTTGCATGGAGGCCTATGGATCCGTTAAAACCATCAGTTTTTCAAGAACTCAGAGTTGAAACACTGATGCTTTTAAAGGATCCAGGGCTCAAATGTGACCCTAGCCTTAGCCACAATTTCTTTATTTTCAAGGGTAACAGGAGAAAATGCACAGTACAATTTGTTGTGTGATTTCTCCTGAGTACATCGATACCCATATGTGGTGGGAAACTTCTGTTTGGGAGGACGACAGGGCTCAGAAAGAAAGTAGTACCATTTTAGTTGGTATAGATCACGGATTCCATGGTAGATTTGAAGAGCTGCTATGCCAAAACAGCTGAAAAGTCCAAAAGTGACCCCGTTTTGGAAACTACACATAAATAAACTCATCCAGCGGATTACTTAACATTTTTAACCCTCAGGTGATTTGCAGAATTTTATAACATTAGGCTGTTATTGACAATTACCATTTTGCCACTAAAATGTTGCTTTGGCCCCAAGTCTTTAATTTTCAATGGGGAAATAGGTTGTCATCATGACCCCTGACACCTTTTATGGGCTAATAGAAGTTCACTTTTGCTTATTTTTTGTGTGCTGCCTGGATTTACTTTTTTATTTCATTATTTTTCCTTTTGTATTACCAGGATTATTTGCACCAGATTGTTGGTTATTAGTTTGTGCTGTTCCTTTTTTTTCATTTGCTTTTCTATTTCAGTTATACAGATAGCTAGAGAGACTGGGGTCTCTCTAGCTATCCACATACCTCCACCCATTGGTGTGTCCGCCTGTGGTATAACGGTCTCTGATTGACATATGGTCAGAGTGTGTGCACTGATCAGAGTCAGTTTGTGTGGAGGCTGCTATGCCTCAGTGATAGGGGTTGTGTAATGTTTACTGACCAGGGTTAGAGAATGAAGACTCTGATACCTCCACTGGGATACTTCTGTGGAGCAGTGTACTCATGAGTTAAAAGAATTGTGTAACCGTGTTTTTATTTCCTGTAAAGCCGAAGAAAGGATCATGTTTTGTTACCAGGAGTGTGAATTATGGGGAGTTGAATAAACCTACTGGACATATAAATGGAACGTGTACTTGTTATTACCTCGTAAAGCAAGCAGAGTGATTAATCCCATCACAACATTTATACAATATATAAACGTTCCATGTAATGAAGAATACCAAGTTTTCAGTTTAAATACACATGATTCTGCCAGTTCTTGAACCAAATATTTCTTAGGCTGGCTTCACACTGCGGCGGCGTCCGGTCCGGGGCTGTCAGGAGTGACAGCCTGGACCGGAGTTTTGCTGCATAGGATAGTATCGGGCTGCACGGAGCTGGATCGCGCCGGGTGGCAATTATCTGCCATCCGGCTGCTGTGTCGCCGGATGTATCCTGCAGAAGTGGGGATTTGTCTGCCGACTCCAAAAACGTTGCATGCACCGTTTTTGGAGTCGGCAGACAAATCCTCACTTCTGCAGGATTCATCCGGCGAGCTAGCAGCCGGATGGCAGATAATTGCCACCCGGCGCGATCCAGCTCCGTGCAGCCCGATACTATCCTATGCAGCAAAACTCCGGTCCAGGCTGTCACTCCTGACAGCCCCGGACCGGACGCCGCCGCAGTGTGAAGGCACCCTTAGTTTAACTATACCGCAATATAACTTTTATAGTAATCTGCTTAAATAATTAAATAGGAAATCAGTAAACATAAATATTTCACAGGAGGGCACTGTAGTGAATCTTATGCATATACACTGTGTTCCAAATTATTATGCAAAAAGAGTTTAGGAGTGATAAGGGTAGAATTTTTTTGTTTGTCATTTAAACTCATTGATGGTGATGTGTGTCAGGGCTCGTTATATCACTGAAAGCAATTGCAGATACCTGTGCAAATTAGTTTGGCAGGTGTGTCCAAATAAAGGCAAGACTACTTAAGAAGGCTGTTCCATATTATTAAGCAGCCTACATTTTTTGCCAAAATGGGAAAGAAAAAGGATGTGTCGGCTGCTGAGAAGCAACAAATTGTGGAGTATTTAGGTCAAGGCATGACTACAATCAACATTGCCAAGACACTTCATCGTGATCATCGCACAATCAAGAAGTATGTAGCTGATTCCCAGCACACACGTGTGCGTGCTGATAAGGAAAAATTGAGTACTCTTGCCAACAGGTAATTGCGTCAGGTTAAAAGAGCAGCTGTAAAAATGCCTTGTCATAGCAGCAGACAAGTTTTTGAAGCTGGTGGTGCCTCCAACGTCCCCCAAACAACAAGATGCAGGGTTCTTCAGAGGTTAGCAGCTGTGCGTAAGCTATCCTGTCAACCACCTCTATCCACTGCACACAAGCAGAAATGGCTCCAGAGGGCCAAACGATACATGAAGACTGACTTCCAAACTGTTTTGCTCACCGATGAGTGCTGTGCAATGCTCGATGGTCCAGATGGATGGAGTGGAGGATGGCTGGTTGATGGACACCCCATGAAAACACGGCTAAGGCGCCAACAAGAAGGAGGTGGAGTAATGTTTTGGGCTGGAATCATGGGGAGAGAGATTGTTGACTCCTTTAGGATCCCTGAAGGGGTAAAGATGAACTCCATAATCTATGGATTATGCCATGGTTCAAGAGGAAGAACCGTGCTTTCCGCAGCAAGATCATTTTCATGCATGATAATGCACCGTCTCATGCTGCAAATAACACATCTGCATCTCTGCCTGCTATGGGCACAAAAGAGGACACACTTATGGTGTGGCCACCATCTTCCTCTGACCTCAACCCCATTGAGAACCTCTAGAGCATCATCAAAAGGAGTGTCTATGATGGCGGGAGGCAGTTCACATCTAAGCAACAGCTCTGGGAGGGTATTCTGTCCACATGGAAAATAATTGAAGCACAAACCATCCAAAAACTGACAAATTCAATGGACGAGAGCGTTCAGAAGCTTCTTTCGAACAAGGGGTCCTATGTGTAAATGTAACATCACCTAGAATAAAGTTTTAACTTGAAAACTGATTTCATTTTGTAGTAAGCTGATAATGCTTATAATTTCACAATTGACCATTTTTTGTTCAAAATAAAAATAAAAAGGTTGAAAACTCTGCTGTGCATAATAATTTGGAACATGCATTTTGAGTGTTTATTATTTTTAAAAATATACTGTTTTCATAGGCAGTTTGTTCAAAACAATTCAAATTATACTAGAATAGTAGATGACTGGAAAATAACAATGACTGCAATTCATATAGGTAATTTAGAGAAAATATATTGTTTGCATAATAATTTGGAACACAGTGTAGACTGGAAAGCTCGGTACATCCAAACTGTTAGGCAGGTTTCACATCACGTTTTTCCACAATCCGACGCTGTCAGTTGTAAATTTGACAGCATCGAATCCGATTTTGGCAGCATGTTATCCTATGGGGACGGATCGAATCGGATTTGATTGTTAATGGCATCCGATTTGCCTCCGATCCTGTCCGATTTTCTGCTGCGATTTTGTATTATGCTGCAAAAATTAGATCACATCGGATCCAATGCGATCCGATTATAATAATATGGGAGTCTTTGGGGATCGGATGGAAAATCGTATCCGATGTCTGTATTGAGCATGCTCAAACTCCAAAACCTCCCATAGCCCTCCCCCATTTAAATCCGTTAAAAATCGGATCAGATGCCATCGGATGCCATCGGTCCGATTTTTTTATCGGATCCATTAAACGGATTCGATAAAAAATTGGACCAGTGGCATCTGATTTTGAGCATCCTATCCGATCCGATTTACAATGGACAGCTTCGGATTGCGGGAAAACGTGATGTGAAACCAGCCTTAATAATGTGTGTTCCAGTAATTGGCTTTAAAAATGTATCTGCCTGCAGTTTGGATCATGAACTTGAACTGGATTCCTACATGGTGTTAGGAAATAATTTACTGAGGCCAAGACCAGGCAGCTCATACAGAATAAAAGATTTTTTTCCTTCTTTCTAAAGCTTGCTGAGATGTAACAAGAATGTCTTTGGAGCCAAATTCTTAGGAACTTAATTGAAAAGCCCCATATAACTGAGCTTGTGATTTTCGTACCATGAAAAATAAATTGATAATACTGAGCTTAACAGTTTTGATAACTTTATATATACATATACATGCACAAGGAGGAAAATGGAAATATATAATTTGCCTCAAACTATTAGGATAAGGAAATCTGTCATCTAATTCATACTACCCACACCATGAACAGCATGAATTATATGTAATTACTAGCTGTAGTCCGCAGCATTGCCCAGGATGGTAAATAAATAAATAAATAAAACTTTATTTGTATAGCGCCAACATATTCCGCAGCGCTTTACAGTACAACGGTACATATAAGAAAAATATACGGTACAGAAACGTAATGCAGAACAGTAGTTACATACAAGAAACATAGTATCAACTTAGGAAATACAATAAAAAAGGCAGAAAATGAAGGTGACCCTGCTCGAAGGAGCTTACAATCTAAGACGGGATGGGAACACAAAGTACAGGGGCTTATAACAATGAATATCTTACGTCTAAGTGACTACTGTTAGGGAGAAGGATAGGCCGCCCTGAAGAGGTGTGTTTTTAGGGAGCGTCTGAAGCTATGCAAGTTGTGAATGGTCCTAATTTCTTGGGGTAGAGCATTCCAGAGTTTTGGTGCAGCTCGAGAGAAGTCTTGAAGTCGGGAATGGGAGGTTCGGATTAATGCCGATGTTAGTCTGAGGTCATGTTCAGAGCGAAGGGGACGGGTGGGGTGGTAGACAGAGATGAGGGTGGAGAGGTAAGGAGGTGCCGCACCATGAATAGCTTTGTGGGTGACAACGAGCAATTTGAATTGGATTCTATAGTGTACAGGCAGCCAATGTAGTGACTGGCACAGAGCAGAAACATCTGAGTAACGGTTTGCTAGATAGGTGATCCTGGCTGCTGCATTGAGGATAGACTGGAGAGGGGAAAGCTTACTGTGGGGGAGGCCAGCTAATAAAGAATTACAGTAGTCAAGGCGGGAATGAATCAGGGCCACGGTGAGGGTTTTAGTTGTTTCCGTGGTGAGGAAAGGGCGAATTCTGGAGATATTTTTCAGGTGCAAGCGACAGGAGCGGTGTGAGAGATTGTATGTATGGGGTGAAGGAGAGATCAGTGTCCATCAAAACACCGAGACAGCGAGCCTGCTGACTGGGCGTTATCGTGGTGCCGCACACCGAGAGAGAGATGTCAGATTTAGGGAGGTTGGCAGAGGGTGGGAGCAGAAGAAGTTCAGTTTTGGAAAGGTTGAGTTTCAGATAGAGAGTGGACATGATATTGGAGACTGCGGTTAGACAGTCATTGGTGTTCTTTAATACCGCAGGGGTAAGGTCAGGGGCTGAAGTGTATAGTTGTGTGTCATCAGCATAAAGATGGTACTGAAAGCCAAATCTGCTGATGGTTTGTCCGATTGGGGCTGTGTAGAGAGAGAAGAGGAGAGGACCAAGGACTGAACCCTGAGGGACCCCAATAGTGAGAGGAAGAGGGGAAGAAGTGGAGCCAGCGAATGATACACTGAAAGAGCGGTCAGAAAGATAGGAAGAGAACCAGGAGAGAGCAGTGTCCTTGATGCCAATGGAGTGCAGCATAGAGAGTAGGAGCTGATGGTCGACAGTGTCAAAAGCCGCAGAGAGGTCAAGAAGGATAAACAGAGAGTGGTCACCATTACATTTTGCTGTCAGAAGGTCATTGGTCACTTTGATGAGGGCAGTTTCTGTAGAATGTAAGGGGCGGAAGCCAGACTGCAATGGATCTAAAAGAGAGTGAGTGGCGAGGTAATGGGTGAGGCGGGTGTAGACCAGGCGCTCCAGGAGTTTAGAGATGAAGGGGAGATTGGAGACTGGTCTGTAGTTATTTGTGCAGGATGGGTCAAGGGACGTTTTCTTTAGTAGTGGAGTGATAATAGAGTGTTTGAAGGAGGAGGGGAAGATGCCAGTAGAGAGGGAGAGATTGAAGATTGTGGTTAAGTGACTGGTGACCACTGGAGAGAGGGTCTGTAGTAGGTGTGAGGGAATGGGGTCAGAGGTGCATGTAGTGGGACGTGAGGACGAGAGGAGCCTGGAGACTTCTTCTTCTGTGGCTGGGTCAAAAATGGAGAGTGAGCCAGAGGGGATGTGGGGACAGATGGGAGTAGAAACACTTGAAGGTTGGGAGCTGATTTCCTGACGGATGTTTTCTATTTTCTCTGTGAAGTAAGAGGCCAGATCATCAGCACAGAGGTCAGTGATAGGAGCCTGCACTTTCGGACTGAGGAGAGAGTGAAAGGTGTCAAAAAGTTTCTTTGAGTTGTTGGCTAGTGAGGAGATCAGGGTGGTGAAGTAGGTCTGTTTGGCGAGGTGAAGGGCAGAGTTGTAGGTTTTTAGCATGAATTTATAATGAATGAAGTCTCCTGGTGAGCGAGTTTTCCTCCATAGGCGTTCGGCACTCCTCGAGCGTCGCTGGAGGAATCGAGTTTGTGATGTAAGCCAGGGCTGTTTTACTCTGTGTTTGGAGGTTCTAAGGGTGAGGGGTGCTACTTGGTCCAGGGTACTTTTGAGAGTGTCATTGTCTTAATTCACAGCCAGATTGGGGCAGGAGAAGGAGGAGATTGGGGACAGTGATGAGAGAAGAGAGTCTGTGAATGTGTGAGGGTTGATGGCCTGTAGATTTCTGAATGTGTGATAGGTCGGACTATGCTGTGATGGGCGAGGGTTTGAGAGTGTGAAGGTGAGAATGTTGTGATCAGAGAGAGAAAGAGATGAGTTGTCTAAGGAGGAGGAAGAGCAGAGTCGGGTAAAGACCAGGTCAAGGGTGTTACCATCCTTATGTGTCTCAGAGGTTGAGAGTTGCGAGAGGCCAAGAGAATTGGTTAGAGCTAGGAGCTGGGATGCAGATGTGGAGTTGAGGCTGTTTATGGGGATGTTAAAGTCTCCCAGGATGAGGGTTGGTAATTCTGAGGACATGAAGTGCGGCAGCCATGCGGAGAAGTGGTCGAGGAAGTGGGTGGTTGAACCTGGGGGGCGATACACCACCGCTACTCTGAGGGGGAGGGGACGGAACAGCCTAATGGTTGTGAACCTCAAAAGAAGGGAATGAGAGTGATGGAGCGGGGGGGATGACCTGGAAAGTACATTGTGGGGACAGGAGTAGGCCAACTCCACCACCACGTCTGTTTCCAGGTCTCGGGGAATGAGAGAAGTGCAGACCGCCGTAGGAGATAGCAGCAGGGGAGGCAGTGTCTAAGTCCTGGATCCAGGTTTCAGTAAGGGCCAAAAGGTTAAGAGAGTTACTGAGAAAGTAGTTGTGGATAAAGGGAAGTTTGTTGCATGCGGACCGTGTATTCCAGAGGGCACATTTAAAAGAAGGAGATGGAGGTGTGCAGGTAATGCTAATAAGGTTACTGGGATTTTTATGTGAGGTGTGGGGGGGGTTGAAGCTGGAAGAGGGTGGCCCAGGATTGGGAGAAATATCGCCTGACATAAGCAGTAGTAGAAAGAGGAGGAGGGAGTAATGTTTGGCTCTATGACATTGTTTTTGTTGAGGCAAGACCCTGGAATATGACGGGCTTAGATTATTGAGTAGGGTGAAGAGAGTATGGGAGCAGGACATAGTAAAGGGAAGTAGAGAGGGGCTGATGTGGATAAAGGGTGATGGAGGGGGAATGGGGCGATAAAAGTGGATGACTAATGCACATACATATAAAAGCATTGAAATGAACGACATTTTGATGCATTGGGCTAAGTAAAATACTGAAGGGTAGTAAATAGGTAGAGTTGTTACCTTCTGGTTACCTCTGGCTTATCTCTGGTCTATCTCTGAATTCTACTTAAAAATGCCACTTTGAAATGGCACAGAATGCCTTACACCATGCTACTTATAGTTCTAGTGAGCAACAAACAATATGCCAGGTAGGGAGAGGGGAGGGGTCAGAGGAGAAGGATTCATCACACCAGGGGTCAATTAACAAATTACTGCTAAGAGGAAAGTTTGGGTCAGGATCAGCAGGAGACAGAGACAAGGGCAGGAGGAGAAAGAAAAAAGCATATTTCTAAGGTCCAAAGTAGATGGGAGAATATGTTATACCATCAAAATACATTAGGGGCACACAGTCAGCTTGGATACAGTGGAGGTTAGATACGTCACTATGAAGTCTCTTTCCGTACCATCAAAATACATTAGGGGCACACAGTCAGCTTGGATACAGTGGAGGTTAGATACGTCACTATGAAGTCTCTTTCCGTACCATCAAAATACATTAGGGGCACACAGTCAGCTTGGATACAGTGGAGGTTAGATATGTCACTATGAAGTCTCTTTCCGTACCATCAAAATACATTAGGGGCACACAGTCAGCTTGGATACAGTGGAGGTTAGATACGTCACTATGAAGTCTCTTTCCGTACCATCAAAATACATTAGGGGCACACAGTCAGCTTGGATACAGTGGAGGTTAGATACGTCACTATGAAGTCTCTTTCTGTACCATCAAAATACATTAGGGGCACACAGTCAGCTTGGATACAGTGGAGGTTAGATACGTCACTATGAAGTCTCTTTCCGTACCATCAAAATACATTAGGGGCACACAGTCAGCTTGGATACAGTGGAGGTTAGATACGTCACTATGAAGTCTCTTTCCGTGCCATCAAAATACATTAGGGGCACACAGTCAGCTTGGATACAGTGGAGGTTAGATACGTCACTATGAAGTCTCTTTCCGTACCATCTAACTAATTATTCCTATAACAAAATAGAATGGTTTAACAAAGCCCTGCTTCTCTCTGCTGAGATACACAGGCTGTAAGTGTAATACAGAGGTTATGGTGGAGCCTACATCCTACAGTGACGTCACCATTAGCAAAGAAATTCATAAAAACAATCATAAATTTAAAAACAAGTTTCAACTTATCACTGATCAACTATAACAAGGCAAGTCAATGAATACACACATACATGTACAAAATTATTATTCTTAGCACGGCACAATAAATATGACTCAAGTGTCATATATATTTTTTATATATATACATATACATATATATATATATATATATATATATATGTATATATATATATATATATACACATATATAACTATAAAAAACTATAAAAAATTCTCTGCAGCACTCAGCTACTACCAATGACGTACAAATGCTAACAAGCTATATGTATATGAGAAAAAAGTTAAAAACTTACGTTTTTTCAAAAAACTCAAAAATCTTATCTTTTTATTTCTGAAGTTCTTAGTACATACATTGGCCAATGTCTGTTTGCTCATCGACTGCGACAAAGTGACTTCAGGTCCGATGAGTCCTACGCTGATATCCCTATCCCCCTTGTCCACCCCCCCACTTCTCATTGGGCAGACTCCATCTCGACCCTAGATCACCTGCAGGTAACGAGCGTGCGAAGTGGGGGGGTGGACAAGGAGGATAGGGATATCAGCGTAGGACTCATCGGACCTGAAGTCACTTTGTCGCAGTCGATGAGCAAACAGACATTGGCCAATGTATGTACTAAGAACTTCAGAAATAAAAAATAAGATTTTTGAGTTTTTTGAAAAAACGTACCGTATATACTCGTGTATAAGCCGACCCGTGTATAAGCCGACCCCCCTACTTTTGCCCCCAAAACCTGGGAAAATTTATTGACTCGTGTATAAGCCGAGGGTGGACCCCAGCACAGGTATACAGCCCCCAGCAGTGTGGTATACAGCAGCCTCCCCAGTGGTATATACAGGCCCCAGCAGTGTTACAGCAGCAGCCCCAGTGGTATATACAGCAGCAGCCCCAGTGGTAGTATACAGCAGCCCCAGAGGTATATACAGCAGCCCCAGTGGTAGTATACAGCAGCAGCCCCAGTGGTAGTATACAGCAGCAGCCCCAGTGGTAGTATACAGCAGCAGCCCCAGTGGTAGTATACACGCAGCCCCAGTAGTATATACAGCCCCAGTGGTAGTATATAGCCCCAGTGGTAGTATATATACAGCCCCAGTGGTAGTATATAGCCCCAGTGGTAGTATATAGCCCCAGTAGTAGTATACAGCCCCAGTGGTAGTATATAGCCCCAGTGGTAGTATATATACAGCCCCAGTGGTAGTATACAGCCCCAGTGGTAGTATATAGCCCCAGTGGTAGTATACAGCCCCAGTGGTAGTATATAGCCCCAGTGGTAGTATACATACAGCCCCAGTGGTAGTATATAGCCCCAGTAGTAGTATACAGCCCCAGTGGTAGTATATAGCCCCAGTGGTAGTATACATACAGCCCCAGTGGTAGTATATAGCCCCAATGGTAGTATATAGCCCCAGTAGTAGTATACAGCCCCAGTGGTAGTATATAGCCCCAGTGGTAGTATATAGCCCCAGTGGTAGTATACATACAGCCCCAGTGGTAGTATATAGCCCCAATGGTAGTATATAGCCCCAGTAGTAGTATACAGCCCCAGTGGTAGTATATAGCCCCAGTGGTAGTATATATACAGCCCCAGTGGTAGTATATAGCCCCAGTGGTAGTATATAGCCCCAGTGGTAGTATACAGGGCCCCAGCAGGGCCCCCCTCATAATTTGGCGCCCCCACCTCAGTTTCTGGGCCCCCCGCATGCAGCGCTGCACATATACATTACGTGTCTAGCAGCTGTTACCGTCCGGTGGCAGATCGCGGCTCCCGGCTCCGGGCTCCATCTTCCTCGCTGTCTTCCTGCTTTGTGACCGGCGCGATGACGTCATCGCGCCGGTCACATGACAACCAGGAAGACAGAGAGGAAGATGGAGCCCGGAGCCGGGAGCCGCGATCTGCCACCGGAGGGTAACAGCTTCTAGACACGTAATGTATATGTGCAGCGCTGCATGCGGGGGGGCCCAGAAACTGAGGTGGGGGCGCCAAACTTTGAGGGGGGCCGTATGACTCGCGTATAAGCCGAGGGGGGGACTTTTCAGCCCAATTTTTGGGCTGAAAAACTCGGCTTATACGCGAGTATATACGGTAAGTTTTTAACTTTTTTCTCATATACATATAGCTTGTTAGCATTTGTACGTCATTGGTAGTAGCTGAGTGCTGCAGAGATTTTTTTATAATTATTTGACCCAGCGTCCCTGCTAGCACCAGTTTACATTTAGTCTGTGAGTGCTGTGCAGTTTTTTTTCTTTTTTGTATCTTATGGAGTTGCTGGCTCCATGTTGCAATGTGCACCCTCATTACCTGCAGGTGATCTAGGGTCGAGATGGAGTCTGCCCACTGAGAAGTGGGGGGGTGGACAAGGAGGATAGGGATATCAGCATAGGACTCATCGGACCTGAAGTCACTTTGTCGCAGTCGATGAGCAAACAGACATTGGCCAATGTATGTACTAAGAACTTCAGAAATAAAAAATAAGATTTTTGAGTTTTTTGAAAAAACGTAAGATTTTAACTTTTTTCTCATATACATATAGCTTGTTAGCATTTGTACGTCATTGGTAGTAGCTGAGTGCTGCAGAGAATTTTTTATAGTTATTTGACCCAGCGTCCCTGCTAGCACTAGTTCACATTTAGTCTGTGAGTGCTGTGCAGTTTTTTTTCTTTTTTCTTTTTTTTCTTTTATATATATATATATATATATATATATATATATATATATATATATTAAACAAAATGACTGCAGCACTCCTTATCTTCAATCCAAATGCCTTCATTGGCCTTCCGGTGTATTTGGGACGTTTCGGGAACATCTCCCTTCCTCTAGCCTATTGAAGATAAGGAGTACTGCATTCATTTTGTTTATTGTATACCAGTGAGGAGGAAGAGAAACTGGACTAATTTGCACCCAAACAGAGCTGTGCTGCTTATTTCTTTGCTTAATATATATATATATATATATATATATATACCATATATACTCGCGTATAAGTCCCCCCCTCGGCTTATACGCGAGTCACTGTATACTGTATACACTGTATACAGTATACAGGCCGCCCCCCCCATCGCAACAGAGGCCCCCCCCCTTGCTGCCGCAAACCTGTAAAGGAATAAATCATTATACTTAACCCTGCCGCTGTTCCGCCGCCGCCATGACGTCATTGCCTGCGTCGACTAGAGGAGGAAGTCGGAAGAAGCTGGATGAAGCCGGAGGAGCGCGATGGCAGCGGCGGGACAGCGGCAGGGATAAGTGTAATGATTTATTCCTTTACAGGTTTGCGGCAGCAAGGGGGGGGCCTGTATACTAGCACTGGGGCTGCTGTATATACCTCTGGGGCTGCTGTATACTACCACTGGGGCTGCTGTATATACCTCTGGGGCTGCTATATACTACCACTGGGGCTGCTGTATATACCTCTGTGGCTGCTGTATACTAGCACTGGGGCTGCTGTATATACCTCTGGGGCTGCTGTATACTACCACTGGGGCTGCTGTATATACCTCTGGGGCTGCTGTATACTACCACTGGGGCTGCTGTATATACCTCTGGGGCTGCTGTATACTACCACTGGGGCTGCTGCTGTATATACCACTGGGGAGGCTGCTGTAACACTGCTGGGGCCTGTATATACCACTGGAGCTGCTGCTGTATATACCACTGGGGAAGCTGCTGTAACACTGCTGGGGCCTGTATATACCACTGGGGAGGCTGCTGCATACCACACTGCTGGGGGCTGTATACTACCACTGGGGAGGCCTGTATACCACTGGGTGGGCCTGTATACCACACTGCTGGGGGCTGTATACCTGTGCTGGGGTCCACCCTCGGCTTATACACGAGTCAATAGGTTTTCCCAGATTTATGGGGCAAAAGTAGGGGGGTCGGCTTATACACGGGTCGGCTTATACACGAGTATATACGGTATATATATATATATATATATCATCAAAAAATAGAAAATTGCTGGGCACTAACGCACAACTAGCACCGACCCTGTGTCACGATGTGACCAATGCCAGTAGTGTAGTCCTGTGGTGCCGGCATATACAAATCAGTATGCATTCAATAAAGACAAAAAAACCGCACTCACCGACAGATGATCTTCATTTTATTCATAGTCCAGGTTAATTCAATACATGGCTATGCATAGCTAGGAAGGGGGTGCAGGGAGGCGGACGACGGTACACCGTTTCGCGGTCGTATACCGCTTCTACGGGTCCTCTACGGGTAGAGGACCCGTAGAAGCGGTATACGACCGCGAAACGGTGTACCGTCGTCCGCCTCCCTGCACCCCCTTCCTAGCTATGCATAGCCATGTATTGAATTAACCTGGACTATGAATAAAATGAAGATCATCTGTCGGTGAGTGCGGTTTTTTTGTCTTCATTGAATGCATATATATATATATATATATATTATATATATATATATATATATATTAGTCAGATTCATAAAGAGAAACATAGCTCTATACCCAGAGTATACAAAGAAGTGTACCCACGCTAAAGTAATTACACCAGCACCTATGCTTTCCTCATCCTATCATAGGGCCTAGAGTAGAAGCTGAACCAAGACCTATCAGGATCCATTATAATGGAAAATATCATGACTGATATTTCTATCAGGTGAATTTCATAGATGCAAAGTAAGACTAGGGAACAACATCGTGCTGTACCCAGCGCTAGACCAACCCCATTATAATGGCAATAAATAGACATACTACAGTTATACTGCAGAACCAGTTTAAGGAGCGAGATAAGACATAATGGAAAGTAAGAGGAAACAACCATAAAGAGAGGGATAAGGGGGAAACTTTGAAGGTTGGAACACCGACCTGCAACAATGATAAAAACTTAAAACAAGCCTATTATAAAAAATAGCCATATCTATCTTATCATTTAACCCCGACGGTCCTTGTGCATTGGTATTTAGGATCCAATTAGTCTCAGTCTGTAACAATTTTTTATGTAAATCTCCTCCTCTTTTTGAGAGTTAAACTCTTTCTATCCCAGCAAACCGCAGCACCTTCGGATTGCCATTATGATGATCACGGACGTGCTGGATTAGTCTGCGGGAGCCTTTACCAGTCAATACTGAATTGAAGTGCTCTCTTACCCATATGAACATGGGTCGTATAGTTTTTCCTATAAAATACCTCTGGCATAGGCACCACAGAATATAAACAACCCATTTAGTACGACAGTTGATAAACGCCTGCGTTTTATTAGAAAGCCCCCTGATTTTAACACTAGGGCCTGTCTCTAGGTATTGACACCAATTGCAGTGCGCACATTAGATATTACCCTTTAATGATTTAAACCCTAATCAAGTACCACTTTTGGCAGATTCTTTAATCCTTTTCTGTACGAATAGGTCACCAAGGTTCTTGCTTACCAATTGTGGGGGTATTTTGGAAAAGGCTTTGTCACCTTCAATGACATGCAAATGCCGTTTTACAGCTGCTGTGATAGCATTGAACATTGACCCATATTTGAAATTAAAATGAAATTTTTTTATCGTTCGTAATGCTTGTTGTTAATGTGTTTTTATCCTTGAACGAGAGCTGATGAGCCCTCTCTTTTGCTTTTCTCAATATTAATGGTGGGTATCACCTATAAACCAAGTTCTCGATGAGTGTATCAGCTTGTTTTTCGAAACCTTCAGCAGTGTTATTTAAGCACCGAATGTGCAAGAATTGACTGAACGGTAAAGCTACTTTTGTGTATTCAGGGTGAGCACTCTTATAGTGAAGTAAAGAATTGGTGGCAGTATTCTTTTTAAAAGCTGATCTAATAAGATAATTATCGACCAATTCTAATTTTACATCTAAATATTCAAGATGAGCCCCTCCAAATACTGATGTATGTGTATATTCATTGACTTGCCTTGTTATAGTTGATCAGTGATAAGTTGAAACTTGTTTTTAAATTTATGATTGTTTTTATGAATTTCTTTGCTAATGGTGACGTCATTGTAGGATGTAGGCTCCTCCTATATAGGAAATGAGCTACACCGCCATTAGCTTGTGACCCGTGGAAGCGCAAGTAGCGTGAAACGGTGCCGTCGTCACCTCAGCCCAATCCCCCTCCCTGCACCATGTAACTTGCAAACCTGATTAAAAGCACAGCAACACACCGGTGAGTGCCGTCATTTCTATTCCTATTTTGGATTTGCTACATGTGGCTTTGTGACTGACACCCCGTTGCCTGGGACTGGTTGTTCAATTGGTTCCTTCCCGAGGCTGTTTGATATACTGGTGCCCCATTCCTTCTCCATTTCTTGTTTACCAACTTCACTTAAATTTGGGAGGCACGGTATATAAGCATGAAAGTCAGGTAACTTCTCCAAAGTGAAAATGGAGCCTATCCCTTCTGGAAGCATTCCTAGTGCTGAACAGATCCCTTATGGTTTGCTAGCAGGCAGGGAGGACGCTGAGAATTATTTCACTGATTGTAACGTCAAGGATTTAGTCAGTGTTCTGAGTAAAAAAAGCTTAGAACAAAAGATTACTACGCTGGCAGAAAAAGAACTGCGGCTCTTTTGGACAGTCACTTCACTTAGGACTTATGTGGCCTGTAACAGGGCGCCTAGGGGTCTAAGAGTGGCAAAAAATATGGCCACCCAAAACTGTAGCCCAGAGTTTGCCAAAAAGTGGGAGTCAATTCAGCATGAATTGTCTATGAAATTCTTGATCGTGGTGTTAGAGCAAAATGAAAATGAACATTTGAATGTTACTAATGAATTGATTGGTCTTAGAAGAGAACTGGAAAAGAGATCCAAAAAAATTGAATGGGCCTCATTTATAAAAAAAAACTTGACGAAAAGCTAGTCCCACTTCAAAATGAGATTAAAGCTCTGAAACGGGAAAAAATCCAGAGAGATAATGCAGACTACAATAATGGGCGGATCTTTAACTGGGGAAAATTTCCTGATACCCCCAAAAGAAAGAAAAAGAAAAATCCAGGTCCTACCAGTCCTAAAACCCCGCAGACTTCTAAAACCCTGCAGACTCCAAAAACTCCACGACTACATAAAAAGTCAAAGAAATCCGGTAAAAAAACACTGGAATGTCGTCTGATGGTGACGAAGTCCTGACTGATGATGACATGGAATAACGCAACTGCAGAAAGGATTCAATTAATGAGGAGGTCCCTTTAGACAAAGAACTAGGAGGACAGGGCGCAACAGGAGGAGAGGAAGAAGATCCCATACTTCCACCCATAAGATGAAACAAGTCTCCTGGAGAGACTAAGTCAACAGACTTTGCGAGTGTATAATTTATCTAATCGGTTTTTGACTACTGATATGTTGTCGGTTTTACGCAAGGGTTTGAATTATTGTGTGGCAGAACCATTTAATTACGCTGAGTTCAGATCTGACCTGTTTAAATCAACACGTAAATTATTTCTTTATAAGCATTTTGAAAATCAAAAAAATACATTAAAATCTGATCTTGTGCAAAAAACATCTAAGGTGTCTGATAACATGGCTAGGATAGGTCCTTTGGGATTTTTTATGAATACTGACGCACATACTCAGTCACAGGCTGATATACAATTGTTATTGGGTCTTGTTGAAAATCAGGAGATGGTATTTGAAACAAAAGATGTGAGTCGTCCCCCGTTCAGGGGTGGGGTAAAATCTACCTTTATGCCTCCAACAATTCCTAATGACAATATAGATCTGTTTACAGGGTTGGTAGATCGGAATGTGAAAGCGCTTATTTATCCAGAACCCTTGAAAAATCTCACTTTTAAAGAGTTGGAGGCTCTGAAGGAAATGCGCCACTGAATCTTCTCTGGCTGTATGTGATCGGACAGTCACAGACCTGTTACTGTGAGGAGGGCAGAGCTGGAGAGAGTGGGGCTTCCTCCTGCACTGTAATACTGCGATCACACACAGCTAGAGAAGTAGCCTGAGAAGCCGGAGACACAGGCAGGAGCGAGGAGGCATAATCTGGGGCACATAGGACGCCTGACAGTGTGCATGGGGTTAGATAGCATAATGTCAGACCTAATGTGCCTGCTATATAGTGACAGGGAGGGAGTGAGAGGGGAGGAAGAGAGGGAGGGGGAACACAAACAGGGCAGTAATACAAAGAAACCCAGCCCCTCTTATACTAATGTGCAGCACAGATTTTCTGATGTTTGATAACATTTTTCTTTCCAATCATTCTTGTAAACATTGAAGTAAAGGTATGATTGTACTCAGCATCCCAGTGCCTGTAAGGATCTGGCTTCATTCTGTAGCCCTAAATTCTGCTGGCTGGTTCCCTTTAACACCTCATTTACATGTAAAACCCACATTTCTTGGAAATGCAGCAACAGATAGAGATATAAAGGTGTCGATAGATTCAGCTTTCAAAGACTGGCATGCCAGTATTATGTGGTTTAGAGGACTTGATTTTAGTGACATATAAGTGATAAAACATGAGGTTCATGCTCCATATGTTCTCCATTTAATCTAGCTATTTGAAATGACCAGTTTATAGAGCAAGACCCTAATGGAGGAGCACTGTATGATACTAGCACCTGTATCAACATTTAATGTTCAAATTTGATGAACTACCAGCTGCACACTTTATTTGTGAGATGGCCAACTTAAAGGTTGATCGACCTGTCAAAATGCATGATATCTAGTTTTGCATATTATACAATGTTTTTATTTGGAAATGTTATAATTATCTCATTCCTTCTGTTTTCAGGCTCTTTTTAGTCTTACTTTCCATGCAATGATGTAATCCTCTCTATGAAAATGCCACTACTGCCCATAATGAAATGATCTGATAAAACTTTCAAGAAGCTGTCAAGCTTACAACCTTCATGTCCTGCTGGGTTGGCAGAACATGTTGATAGTGCAGCCAACAAATTGGTATCTCAACACTGCAATTTCTGATGACATCTGGTGTGAGGTTACAAAGGTGATCATTCAATATTTAAGCATATGGTTTGAGAAATGGAAATTAAAACAACGAACAAACATGAGCTGAAGATTGTAGCCCCCTTGTGTTTTATTTTATTGTTGGCGCCCAATTCTACCTGAAAACTATTATTGCATTTTGCTGCAAAATCTCAATTAATAAACATAGTAATACATGTTAATAGAAGCAATTTTCCAATGACAAATATATGGTAACAGGGTTGGGGACAAATTGACAGTCATCCCTCTCCACACATACCGTGTTAGCCATATGACAGAAAATCATATGCAAGACCTAGGGACAAGAATAGTCACTGTCTGAAATGTGTGCAATGGAACTTGCAATTACAGTTTCCCAACATTTATAAACTTCATTGCACATGTTTTGGATTGGGGATGAGTATTTATTTTTTGTAGGTTTTACACCGAATGCTAAGTACATATTAATGCTTAATACAGGCTGAAAATGCTTTCAAGTCGATTTCGGCTAGTTTCACACTACCGTTTTTTTTAATACAGGGGAGTGCAGGTAAAACCTGCATTACCTCGGATTCCCCGGTTCCCCCAGAACTGTAAAAACTGATGCACCCACTCTGGTATTATCCCTGATCTATCTCACGGATCAGTGATAATACCGTTGCTGGAGCATAAAGTTACTTCCAGGTGCATACCTTTTTCCGCTGGATTCAAGGACGAATGACACACTCTGTAAGGGGCATGTCATTTAGAACTGCACTCAGGCCCTGTGCACTTCAAAATTCCATATCCAGCGTCTGGATCCAGCGAGATACGGAGTCCTCTGGATCCGGGTTACATAGAGCCCGATTTTAAATCAACCCATAGCGCCCCGGATCCGGGTGCTTCCAGATTTTGTCTTGGAGACCAAAAATGCACCAAAATGTGTTTTTGGTCTCAGTGAAAAAAATGGTGACACCTGGATCAGGCAGAAATGGGAAGAACTGGATGCAAGTTTATCCATCCCCATTGAAAGTCAATGGGGTCCAAAATTGATGCATGTACATCCAGTTTAAGCTGGATACACACAGATGGCAAAAAATGCCTGTGTGAAACCTGCCTTAGGCTAGGGTCACATTTGTGGTTTTGACCGAATCCGGTTTTGACCATTAAAAATGGTGAATACCAAAACCGGTTCCGCAGCCATAGGCTGCAATAGAAAAACCGGATTGCACTTAATGCCATCCGGTTACCGCATCCAGTTTTGCAGCCTGCGGTAAAAATCATGCAGGCTGCATTTTTCAGAGTGGTTGCAAAGCCAGATCTGTTTTTTTTAATATCGGACCTTATGGGAACCGGATCCAGTACCGCAAGGTACATAAATGGATGTGGTTTTCAAAATAGTAAAACCGGATGCATTAATGCATTCAGATCCAGAATGAGGGTTGCAATTTAACAGATTAAAATAAGTATGAAGGCACAGTCCAATACCGGATCCGGTAATGGGTCCAGTTGTGCCTTCCAAGTGTGACCCTAGTCTTAGCCTTATACATAGTGATTATTTTAGGAATGTCATTTTTTTGCATCAACTTCAAATATCAGTACATCTTAAACGGGTGGTCTGGAGACAGAAGACATTTCAATCTAAATCCTAACCTACAGTATTTATTGCACCAATCTTAACTACTTTCTAATGCAACTGCAATAAAAATTGCCCTGACTACACTAACTACTATTGATTTTTTTCCCTACTTCCTGTCTGATGACTGTTCATTTTAAGAATCTTTGTGCATGCTGGCATACTCAAACAAAGCACCATCAGGGGGCCGAGGCGGCAGCATGCATAGATCAGCGCCACCCCCACAAGTGATGTCACTGCGGGGGCAGCGCTGGTCTCTGAGCAGTGTGAATCTGATCTGACCCAGCATATCACACAATGCAAGTACCAGACCAGTCCCTGAAACAAGGATCATTGATGATGCTTTGTTTCAGGGAGCGAGCAGAGGCTATATCAGTGACCACAGCCTCTGCCCTCTGATGACGCTTCGTTTGATCATCCCAGCATGCAATGGGATTCTAAAATGAAATATCACCAGACAGGAAGTATGGGGAAAAAATCAATAGTAGTTAGTGTAGTCAGTGAAGGATAGGGAATTTTTAATGAGGTCATATTAAAAATTAGTTCAAATGGGACCACTAAATGGGTTGGTGTTTAGATTTAAATTTCTTCATCCTTCAGATCACCCCTGTAATATATTTTCATAATGATAGAAATGAAGCAGCAAAACATCTAGACTGAAAATTCGACCAGCAATCCTGAACAAATCCTGAAATAATCCCGAGTCCCTTATTCAGGAGTAAAAGGGCAGCATCTGTGTGCAGCAAATTATGAACATTGTCATTTGTGCAAAAGAAGTTTTGCATCAAATAAACCATGCCCATCCCATTTAAAAGCATGTAAACTAGCTTCCTAAAACCTGTTTATACCCTCATAGCTCATAAGTATACCCCTGCAGATCCGTTAACGGATGGTGCACTTAAGTGTCACTGCGTTTTTCAAAAACGTTATGCCTTTTGTTCCTGCTTCCAAAAAACGCTGCAGGCAACGTTTTTGGTTGCAGTAAAAAAAGCATGCATTTTTTTTAACATGGGGCCTCATGGGAAACGCATGTGTTAACGCATTGTACATATAGGCACCATCCGTTAATGCATATGCGTTTTTTTTTTTTTTTTTAAATTACTAAGTCCAAAAAACGTTCAGGAGCACAGGAGGCTCAAAAAGCCACCTAAAAAAAGATTTGTTATTGAAAACACTCAGAATAACAGATTGCTATGTGTGGCCCTAGCCTAAGTGCTGCCCTTAAAACCCCTCTCTTCTATCATCATAGAAATGGATGACATCTACTACATTATGCACAGTGATAGAAGTCTTGTACAGGTACAGTAGCATCAAAAATCTGCCTCGTTTTGTTGTATTGAACAGCCAGGTAGCTGATGATGTAGATGCAGGCTTGGACTGGCTCACAGGAGAACATGAGAACCCTCTGGTTGGCCCCTTTGCAGTATTACATCAGATATGGCTCCATTTACATTGTACGTTTTTAGTCTGTTTTTGCTCATCAGTTTTTGTAGCCAAAACCAGGAGTGGAACAATACGAGTAAAAGTGTAATAGAAACATGGCCCCACTTCTGTATTTATTACCCATTCCTGGTTTTGGCTATAAAAACTGATGAGCAAAGACAAACCAAAAACGCACAGTGTGAATGGAGCCTTAGTCCCCCAACATAGTCAGTAGTTGGCACAATACACTGATTTCACTATGTAGAGATAAAGAAAGTATCTCAACTAACTACCCAGTATACTATTATATAGAATCATGAGTACATTTGTGTACATATTATATGCATGTAGTTTGAGTAGTGGGGCCACAGAGTCAATTGTACTGGTGGGCCTCTGCTGCCTCAATCTCACACTGCATAGAGTGGCAGCTAGGATCTGCGCAATACATGACTTTGCTCTGCCAGTGTCTTATTTCATTGTGAAGAAGTAGAGAAAGCAGGAGATGCCCTCAGCTAATACCTCACAGTGTCCGCAAGTGAGCATCACTATTTAATGGTCAGAAATAATAGAAGGCGTTCAAGCAGGACCTAAAGGGAACCAACCAGCAGGATATAGGGCTAAAAAGTGAAGCCAGTGAGTTACAAACATTGGAATATTGAATGCAATCATACTTTTACTTGAATGATTCCATATTTGATTGCAAAGAAAAGTGTTATAAAAATCCTTTAAAACAGGACAGCAGATGATTGATGTGTTCATCAATGCATCACTATTTGGGGTTGTTATTTTTCCTTTCCTGAGGGCATGCCTTCCAGCTGTATGCCAAATCCTACCCCCCCCCTCTCATCTCTACTGTAAACGTACATTCAGCCACCTGAAATTTGTAGCCTAACACCATTCATGTTACCTTGTTCCATTATTCCCTGAGGAAGCTGCCTCCAGCAGCGAAACGTGTGGAGTTCTCCCCGGATGCCCACGTTGCAGTCACTATTATTTGAGTGTGGGTATAGTATGCACCAATGTGATTTGATCTTGACTTGATTTTGTCCTGCATGGTGGTATTTCCTATTTTAATCAATACAGTGCACCCCTTGCAGTGGTTTGCTTGATGATTATGTTGCACCCCCAGGGGCCGGAGTAATCAGAGCCGGACCGTCCTGTCTCTGGAGTGCCACGGCGGTGTGGCCCGACTCCGTGGTCCCAGGTGCGGAAATGCAAAAATAAAGGGGAAAAATAAAGTTTATGGGGATATTCGAGATGCCACCCGTGGGTCGTGGCCAATATGGGCCACCGCTGCCGGTCAGACCGCTGGGGATGATGGTGAAGGTGGCAGCTGGGATGACGAGCCCACCATGGGTAGGGCTTGGTTCCCCAGGGCAGATTAAGAAGAAGTGGACTTGGTTGCAGTGTAGAAAACAAGTGTGGGGCTCCGCAGGCGAGCTGCTGCAGTCTCTGTACCAATAATTCTCAGACACAAATCTCGATTTCACCGGGTACTTTACTTTCCTTGTTACTCAACACACAGTTCACAAGCACAATTCTTTGTACCCAAGCTGTGGACTGGGTCCACACAACAGTCACTGGGACAGATGCTGGGGCTCTTACTGCAGCAGAGACAGTTCCTCTGTGTCACTCTATTCAGTGTACCTCTCGGGCCATTCTTTTCTCTCCACTCTCACGCGTATGGGTTCGGTCTGGCCATCACGTGCTCTACAGTGAGTCATCCCAGACTCTGGGTCACTAGCCCTAGTCCGATGGCTTCATCCTACTCCGTACCGGTTGTTAGGTCTCGAGGACTTGGAGTTCCCACACCCCGCGGGGTGTCTCGTGGTTAGGGGCATAAAGCATTCCTGACCACATCTACAGAGTCGGCTCTCTGGTTCTCTGGCCCAGCCACCAGTGACCCGGGTTAGTTGGGCTCACCTGGCTCCTTCTACTGTCCACGGTTCTCAGCTTTTTGGGCCCCCGGCCAGCCATTAGTGGTGCAGGCTGCCGGGCCCCGTCATTCTCTCTCTGTCTGTTGCAGTCTGAACTTAGCTGTGGGGTGTCTCAGCTTGGAGAGGCTTCCCTACTCCTCCTACCTCCAGCAATTCAGTCGATTGTCTCACCCAACTTAGTGTTCCTAGGTCCTCTTTGAAGTCTAGTTACTCCACCCACTTGTCCGGGTTCTTTCTACTTCCCACCCACACGTAGCTACTCCCGCCACCCTTCGCCTGTCATGAAATGACTTGGGCTCAGGGTCGGTGTGTGTGTGTGTGTTTTTGTGAGCTGACTGTCTTACCTGCCCCGCTGCAGTTCACTCTGTGGCCTCCTGGTCACAGGGGCGCCACAATTATGTACCAGCAATTCATGTAATTGTGCACTTGGGGATTGTGTATGTTTCTAACAATATTACATTATGGATTAAGGATATGTCATTGCATTGGTTGTTACATAAATCCTAGTTTCACTAATACTTGTGTCTGTGGCACTTAATTATATATCAATTGACTTAAATTTACTTCTGCAACCAGGGTTTAGCAGACCCATATGCTTTTAGCTGGTTGTAACCATTTTTTTGTTGTTTGTTGTCATTTCATATAATAAAGTATTACATTTTTCATATATATGGGTGTGCACATGTTCATATGCATGGCCTTTTGATCCTTGTGCATTGTTCCATGTAAAGCACTGAAAATAAATTTATTTAAAGAAAAGTCTCCTGTTGCACAAGCTGGAGTTTTCTTCATTTGCACAATATTCAAATGTACTCGCAGCCGGCCCACATGTGATGCAGGCTTGCGCTAAATAGCTTGGCAGCCCTTAACAGTTTGTGATGAGCAGACCCGTGCATGCTGACGTTCGGCGGGTTTGGTTGGACAAAAAAAAAAAAAGTTTGCTTCAGTAAGTGTATTTGACCCAAACTTGACCTGACCAGGTATATACAACGTCCAACACAGAACTTCATGCAAGTCAATGGGAACACAAATTTCAGTCTTGATAATAGCTAAAAATTGGTTGTAGTAAGGGCTAGGGGGCTGCACTTGATAGCAAAATTGAGGTAAGAGCAAGACAATTGCCCTGCAAACAAATGTGTTTAGGGAAATTTCTTGAAGTGGTTCTGTCACCATAGCAAACATGATTACATAGCATGTAAATGGAGAAACCAAAAATTTGTATCTGTGATCCCACAGATACAGATTTCAGCATTTCCCCACAGAGCAAGAATTATAATTAAAGCCCCCTACAAAGCCAGCTTTCACAGTTGACCAAAACAGCTGGTTGTTAGAGCTCCACAATACTCTGCGTGCTGCAGAGCGGAATCGGATTTGTGAGATAGTAAGATACAGCACCCTACTGCACTTTGTACATACTCAGCTTTTTAGAAGATGAAGCCTACAGTAACTTTTGCACACTGCTGGAATAAAGCAGTTTTTTAGATCTCTACAACACTGTGCCTGCTGCATTGCAGAATCAGACTTGTGCAAGACTAGTGCACTGTGAACACACTCAGCTTTTTGGTAGATTAAGCCGACAGTATTTTTTGCACACTGCTGGAATACAGCTAGATTTTAGAGCTCTGCCAAACTGCTGCAGTGCAGAATCAGATTTGTGAGGTATGAAACAAAGCAAGCCTAGTGCACTGTGTACACAATCAGCTTTTTAATAAATTGTGCCAACAATAAACAGATCACAATACTGGAATACAGCAGCCTTTTAAACATCCCAAACATTGTGCCTGCTGCAGCGCAGTATAAAATTTGTGATGTATTAAACCCAGCAAGCACTGTATACACAATCAGCTTTTTGGTAGATTAAGCCAAAAGTAATTTTTGCACACTACTGGAATTCAGCTGTTTTTAGAGCTCTGCAACACTGCCTGCTGCAGTGCCGTACCAGGTTTCAAAGTAACAATGGAACCTATCACGGTTCCTCAATTTAACAGCACACTATCCAAAGCTATTTAAAGCACAATGGCAGCACCATCTGTGATTTGGCCATTACAAAGGCAGAGTAACATACTTGGCATGGCTGCAATGGCTCTGGAAGTACACACAGCCTAAAAGGTTGGTGATTGGCTGTGCTGCAGCCTTTCAACAAGCTTTGTTCGCATTCTACAGTTGTGCCAAAAGTATTGACACCCCTGCAATTCTGTCAGATAATACTTAGTTTCTTCCTGAAAATGATTGCAATCACAAATTCTTTGGTATTATTATCTTCATTTAATGTGTCTTCAATGAAAAAACACAAAAGAGAATGAAGCAAAACATTGATCATTTCACACAAAACTCCAAAAATGGGCCAGACAAAAGTATTGGCATCCTCAGCCTAATACTTGGTTGCACAACCTTTAGCCAAAATAACTGCCATCAACCGCTTCCGGTAACCATCAATGAGTTTCTTACAATGCTCTGCTGGAATTTTAGAACATTCTTCTTTGGCAAACTGCTTCAGGTCCCTGATATTTGAAGGGTGCCTTCTCCAAACTGCCATTTTTAGATCTCTCCACAGGTGTTCTATGGGATTCAGGTCTGGACTCATTGCTGGCCACCTTAGAAGTCTCCAGTGCTTTCTCTCAAATCATTTTCTAGTGCTTTTTGAAGTGTGTTTTGGGTCATTGTCCTGCTGGAGGACCCATGACCTCTGAGGGAGACCAGCTTTCTCACACTGGGCCCTAAATTATGCTGCAAAAGTGTTGGTAGTCTTCAGACTTCATAATGCCATGCACACGGTCAAGCAGTCCAGTGCCAGAGGCAGCAAAGCAACCCCAAAACATCAGGGAACCTCCGCCATGTTGGACTGTAGGGATCGTGTTCTTTTCTTTGAATGCCTCTTTTTTTCTCCTGTAAACTCTATGTTGATGCCTTTGCCCAAAAAGCTCTACTTTTTTCTCATCTGACCAGAGAACATTCTTCCAAAAAGTTGTAGGCTTTCTCAGGTAAGTTTTGGCAAACTCCAGCCTGGCTTTTTTATGTCTCGGGTAAGAAGTGGGGTCTTCCTGGGTATCCTACCATACAGTCCCTTTTCATTCAGACACCGATGGATAGTACGGGTTGACACTGTTTTACCCTCGGACTACAGGGCAGCTTGAACTTGTTTGGATGTTAGTCGAGGTTCTTTATTCACCATCCGCACAATCTTGCGTTGAAATCTCTTGTCAATTTTTCTTTTCCATCCACATCTAGGGAGGTTAGCCACAGTGCCATGGGCTTTAAACTTCTTGATGACACTGCGCACGGTAGACACAGGAACATTCAGGTCTTTGGAGATAGACTTGTAGTCTTGAGATTGCTCATGCTTCCTCACAATTTGGTTTCTCAAGTCCTCAGACAGTTCTATGGTCTTCTTTCTTTTCTCCATGATCAACATGGTACACAGAAGGACACAGGACAGAGGTTGAGTCATCTTTAATCCATGTCAACTGGCTGCAAGTGTGATTTAGTTGTTGCCAACACCTGTTAGGTGCCACAGGTAAGTTACAGGTGCTGTTAATTACACAAATTAGAGAAGCATCACATGATTTTTCTAACAGTGCCAATACTTTTGTCCACCCCCATTTTTATGTTTGGTGTGGAATTATATCCAATTTGGTTTTAGGACAATTCTATTTGTGTTTTTTCATTGAAGACAAATTAAATGAAGATAATAATACCAAAGAATTTGTGATTGCAATCATTTTCAGGATGAAACTGAGTATTATCAGACAGAATTGCAGGGGTGTCAATACTTTTGGCCACAACTGTTTAACCAAACAGCAATTGGAACCTATAGTTAAACGTTCATGTTCGGGGTTCAACACTAGTCATAAATAGTTTGATACAAACCCCGAACTCTACAGTTCAGGTTCACTCATCCCTATCAAACAACTTGGGTTTGGCCCAGGAGGCATATATCCCTCTCCCCCCGGGCCCAGTCTGCCACTGCATGTCACAGAGCACATGCAAACACAATTTTAGATGAAATAGGTGATCTTCAAAAGACATATCTCTTTGGTCCATGTAGCCAATATGGTTTTAGGAGCAACCGGATATTTGTATGCGGTTACTCCTAAAATAATATGCAAAAAATAAAATTAAAAAATTACAATAAAAATCAACAACATAAAAAAGATTAGACAAAAAAAATAGTTTCAGCATCATATTTTAATTATTTAAAATGCAGATGTTAAATTATTTTTCTCATTAGGCAATAAGGCTTCATAAGGCTTCATGGGAGACATTTATGATGATGCATGTTGTACAGAGACCATTTGTTACTGGTGACAGTGAGTAATCTGAGGCTCATACTATGTGGAATAAGAATGTATTATCAGAGGGTCTATAATCTGTAAAAGGACAAATTGCTTGTGAAGTTGGGTAGGTAGGTAATATACTGTAATATAAAGTACTGAGCATACATTTTATGCAAGTGTGAGGAAAGACACTGCAAAATAATGATGCTTGAAAATATAGAAATGATTATATTATATGTCTATAAATTAAAAAATGGAAAGTGAATGAACATAAGAGAGTAAAAATCTAATCAATATATGTGGTCAATGTTTGCCTAAGAATTAGTTCTTCTAGGTACACTTGCACACAAATTTTTAGGAACTCCTTGGCAAGAAAGTTGTTCCAAATATCTTGAAGAACTAACCACAAATCTTCAATGGATAAAGGCTTGCATAAATCCTTTTGTATCTTAATGTATTCCAAGACAAATTTGATGATGTTGAGATCAGAGTTCTGTTGGGGCATACCATCACTTCCAGCATTACCTGTTCTTCTTTACGTAAAGTTCTCATTAACATTGGCTGTATGTTTGAGGTCTATAAATTCATAAGATAGAAAACCAGGCACTGACCTTTTATGGCTTATTGCACATCTTCGAAGAAGTGGTGTCCAGATCTGTGATGTTGCTCAGTGAAGCCAAAGTCCAACAGAAGTAAAAAGATGCGGCACTCATCCAGATAAAGTGCGGATGCACCTTAAAAACCATGGGGTCTACAAACAGGGAGGGGAGGTGTGCAGGACAACGGTTACCGTTTCACGCCTGTTGCCGCTTCTACGGGTCCAAAGTACCAAACTCACAGAAGCGCCAACAGGCGTGAAACGGTAACTGTTGTCCTGCACACCCTCCCCTCCCTGTTTGTAGACCCTATGGTTTTTGAATAAAGCCGCATCTGCACCTTATCTGGATGAGTACTGCATCTTTTTATTTCTGTAACGTTTGAGCTAATTGTCCTGTTGCAAAATAAACTTGGAGCAAATCAGATGCCTCCTAAATGGACTTTCATGATCGATAGGTATGTGGCTGTATTTCTCTGCATTGAGGACACTAAGAAAGGCAACATTGAGGACCAATGACCCAATGGTAGGCAAAGTAAACTTAGTTAAGCAGTTGAAAGACACATCATGCTTTCTTCTCTTCGAAATTGGAAAATGTCAAGCAGTGCCATCAGCTCTGAACTGGCAGCAACCAGTGCTATCCAGGTATATTGGTAGTACTGTATGTAGATTTCTAGCTAGAAGTGATGTTAATGGAAGAGTTGTAGCGAAAAACCATACTTTCAACATGGAGACCAGGACAGACACTTAATTCTGCTGTTCTGATTGCATTTACTATACACTTGTACTGTTTTGAGTCAATATGACCCGACCTATCAAAATGTTGATTTTAGCTACTGTAACTGTTTTATTTGAATACCTATTTCATTATTAAACTGTATGTGAACATGGTTGATCATTAACAAATAAAAAATGAAATTAAAACTTAATTTTTATTTATTTTTTTCAGAAATAGGTTACACGGGCTGTTTGCAATTATGTTCACTTTACAGCATTCTGCACACAAATAACAAACATGCTTTAGATTTCTATTACTATAACGTCAAATCTAACTAACTATAACTTTGTGTTAACACATTTTAGAAAACAACAAATGAAAAATAATGAAAACTTCAGTTTTTCTTTTTTATCTCTTAAAAAAAAAGGATGAACAGGTTCATGTATTTTTACATTGAACACAGTAATAAAACTTGTTTGTGAAGCAATCGGGTGTTTAGCATAGGCTCCTATGAGGAACGTTTCCTGGTCCGGTTTTGAGCTTTTTGAAAGCTCAAAACCGGATCAGGGGTTAAAAAAAAAAAAAACGGAGAAGTGACCCTTGCCATAGTAAGAACCCCTCAAATGAGCAACAGTCAATTAATCACAAGTTTCAGATCTCCATAATAAATAATCTGCAGGGTCATTTTGGGTCATATGGACCCGAACAGAACAGCAGGGTTAATACAAGAAAACATGCATAGGAACTGGTGTGCAGAAAAATGGCAACAGGAGCCTAGGACTCATGAGCCTTTTCACATCTAAGGCCGGCTTCACACTGCAGTTTTTCACTGATCAGTGTCCATCAGTGTTTGTGTGCCAAAACCAGGAGAGGAACCAGGAGAGGAACTTGCAGAGAAAAACTATAATTGAAAGATTGACACCCGTTCTCAGTTTTGGAGACACTCCTGGCTTTGGCACCCAAACACTGATGGATAAAGGCAAAAGCAAATGAGCATTACGGCTTGGACACACTTTCCTAGTTACATCAGAGTTTCACTGAGGAGACTCTGAAAGGGCTGGAGCAGTGACCCTGAACAGCTTCTCCCTATCTGGACTGGGCTGTCAGCTGAGTGTGTTTTTGTGCAGCTCCAGGCTCCCCGTCCAGAGAGGGAGAGGCCGTTCAGAGTCACTGCTCCAGCCCTTTCAGAGACTCCTCAGTGAAACTCTGATGTAACTAGGAAAGTGTGTCCAAGCCTTAATGCTCATTTGCTTTTGCCTTCATTTGCATTTCTATGCATTTTTACCGCTAAAAACACATGCGTCCATCCTGCATTCACCCGCAACTTACCTCAGGTCCAGAGACAGTTAATCCAGGACGCAGCGCCTCCTGATAGGGAGCTCATTCCCTGAGGCTAGGATCACATTTGTATTATGACCTTAGACTGACGCAAGTGCTAAATACTTGGAAATTTCAGCCGCTATGCGCTGCCAGGCAACTGAGCCCTACAGAAACCCGATGTTTACCTTAGCAGCCAGCCACACACAAAGTGTGCACTTTTGGACAGTGCACAGGAAAATGCTGCAGACCACGTTTCCTGTGCGCTCAGCTAAAGCGCACTTCCTGGAGCTTTGTGTGTGGCCGGCTGCTAAGGTAAACATCAGGTTTCTATATGGCTCCGTTGCCTGGCGTTAACGCTATGCACTGCGGCTGAAGTTTCTAAGGATTTAGCGCTTGCATCAGGCTAGGGTCATAACGCAAATGTGACCCTAGCTTAAGGATGGAAATATACATGCAATCTTTCCAGCTAATGTTAAACATACATCCAGCAGAACAGATCCTTCCATTATATGTCCCATTCCCTTTGAATACACTTCAGGTTTTGGCTCAAACATTTCCTGTTGAGTATTGTGTTAATTTCCATGTTATTAATGCAGTTGAATTTTCACTACGTGTGAATCACATTCTTTGTAATTTGCTCTCTATTACTCTACTATCTACTACATAAAACATAAACAAACTTTCTGCAAGATGAGGATGCTAAAATATGAAAGATTTCTATCCCATACCTTCTGGTTTTGTCCGGCCACGGGCGCTTGCATCAGGCTAGGGTCATAACGCAAATGTGACCCTAGCCTAAGGCTGGAAATATACATGCAATCTTTCCAGCTAATGTTAAACATACATCCAGCAGAACAGATCCTTCCATTATATGTCCCATTCCCTTTGAATACACTTCAGGTTTTGGCTCAAACATTTCCTGTTGAGTATTGTGTTAATTTCCATGTTATTAATGCAGTTGAATTTTCACTACGTGTGAATCACATTCTTTGTAATTTGCTCTCTATTACTCTACTATCTACTACATAAAACATAAACAAACTTTCTGCAAGATGAGGATGCTAAAATATGAAAGATTTCTATCCCATACCTTCTGGTTTTGTCCGGCCATTCGTGGCTTCTGGTCTGGGGTTATGGGAGTTATGCACTCCCTTAAATTAATAGAGACAGATTTGTCAGCTGCGGAGGTGATCTTGTCTCTTCCTACGGATAATTTCCGCCCCAAGAAGCATGAGTTGGCCCCTTTGATGTTGGGGGCGGCAAAGCAACTGATAACTCTTAAGTGGAAACAACATAACCCACCGACATTGGAAGAATGGAAAGGTAAAATAAGAGATCTGTATAGGTTGGAGGAATTGACGAGCTGGGACTCTCTGACTCATGATAAGTTCAAGAAGATCTGGACACCATGGACAAACTATCTAAACAACACCACTCCGTAGATACAGGGAATTGGGGAAGCGTGGCAGGGATAGAAGAAGAGGTCTATAGCCACAGGAGTTATGGGCGCAGGAAGATTAAAAACAAGATTGACCAGTGTAGTGCCATTTAGACTAAGATTAGGGCGCTTCGGATCTCTCTTTAGCACACTTAAGTCCGGTGACCTGCAAAAATTGTCAAATTTTTCGAGATGTGGGTAACATCTCTGATTTTCCTCTATAATGGGAAGTTTTTGTTTTGTTCGTTTTGTTCTAAGTTACATTGGCCCCCGGTCTGTTTCGGGGAAACTGCTTTATCTACTTTCATTGTAATTTGTCTGTGTATTTCAGTGACTATAACTGCTTCACTAATGGTTTTGATATGTGTCTCTGTGTACACAGTTTTCTTTTCTAAGTTTAAAACATAAAATAAAGAATTTGAAAAAAAATATAAAAGATTTCCAACAGGGTAAAATCTGAAAAACATACACAGGCCAAAGAGGAAAACAAGAATTTGCATGACTCATACAGTCAATAATTTATAACTGAAGCTACTGTATTTGCAACTATTATCATATTTTAAGACACATGATCATTGTGAAATCTAAATGATTTATATGCATACTGCTCTCTTTATAAAATACCTTGTCATAATCAATCCAGAAAAATTCTGAAACAGAATATTTAATGCTGATTAAAAAAAAGACCAAAAGCATTGCAGTCAGAATAATACTTTATTCATCAGAGAAAATTCATGTCATGTAACATTATTAAATATAGTAATAAGGATGAGCAATCAGTTCTCCTGAATTTTCATGAATGCTAATTTTTTGGTGAAGATCCTTTGTATGAATTTAGAAAAATAGCATGTGACAGCCACCATATTAATGTGTTGTGAAAAGCCAAGCATGAGCTGAGAAAAAGGAAAAGAAAAAGGAAAACTTATATCCTAGATTTCTTATTCCATTACAACCCTTATCCTTGCTTTTGTGCAGCTGCCTCTGACCTCTTATTTTCTACTATATGGAGCACTGTCTTTTCCACCTTAACTTTGTGATATGGATCATGTGCAAAGTAGACCTCTAACACCACAATGTACGTCGTGAGATGATGTCTCCTAAGGAGATGACTTGGCCTTGTTTGGCACATGTCTGGAAGCCATGATGTGTGTCATAATGTCAGAGGCCTACTTGGTGCTTGAAGCTCTGGCGCAGTATATCGATAGTGTATGAGGATGTCTTCCATGGTGGAGAAGAATAGAAGAGGCCGGAGGGAGCGCATCAATTACTTGACAGCAGTGGCGTAACTACAGAGCCGCGGGCCCCGGTGCAAGTTGCAGACAGGGTGCTTTAGCTGTCAGACAAGTGAGGGACATCATATTATGTTTATTAACTCTAGATTTATTATACTCTACGGTCAGTAGAAACCCAAGAGCATAAACAAAAACATTTGAAGAAATGCAAGTAAATTAATTATTAGTCAAATATCCTGGATGAATTCGCATTTAATGCCCACTTTCACACATCTGACATTCATGGTTGAAGTACGAATTGTGATATCCTAACCAGCCATGGATCTCTTGACCCAAATTCTGCAGTCCTATAATGTATACATGAGGCTATTAACTGTTGGGTCAGGTGTCCCATGGTCATCGTGGTTCATACTTAGACCATGAACATTGGATGTGTAAAACTAGGTTAAAGGGGAACTCCATTGAGAGAAAACTTTTTAGTACAGTTTCCTGCCCTCCTACATGATGAAGCAGATCTGCAGTTCTAGGATCTATAGATCTCTTATAAGTCAATAAAATCATACGTGCTCTTTTGATTTCCCCTAGCTCATGGAACCCTAGTTTTCTGCATGTTTGCTTCATCTAGGGGCAGAGAAGAGGAGGTGTGTAAGGGGCGTGGATGCTGGCAGTCTCAGGATCAGCCTACATTCATGCCCACTCACATTTCTGTATAGGGAGGGGGCATGACAGCGGGTGTGGTCACCGGCCCCATGCTCACACATACAATCCAGCCTCTGATTTACCATGCAATGTGACAGGTGGGTCCAGGCTTCATATAGCAATCATGTCACCAAGCAAATACAAATGCATGCTGTGATCCTCTGATGCATGATGATGCATAATGTGTACTGTTATTGTGAGGCTAGGAGCATAAGAAAATCATTACATTGATCGATTGAGCTCTGCATGGTCTCACCTTCCCCATAGGAACATGGTATCTTTTTATCTCTCCAAGTTTCAATGGATCATCATCATCACTCCTCACTGGAATGTAGGCCAATCCTGCAGCTGCCAGTATCCACACCCCTGATACCTCCTGCTTTTTACTCTTACATAAAGCTCTCAGGCTGAAGATTCTGGGTTCCCTGAGGTGGGACCAGAGCAGAGGAGCAGGTATGATTTTATTGAATTATAAGAGACCTATAGATCCTAGAACTGCAGAGTTCAGCTTTGCTTCATCATGTAGGAGGGCAGGAACTGTACTAAAAGGTTTTCTGTCACTGGAGTTCCCCTTTAAAGGTGAGTTTACACATGGCAGATTTGTTAAGGAAGTTTCTCTAATTGAAATCTGTTCCCTATATTGTTGTTTTCCTGCAGCAGGTCAATGAACGTCTGTTCTATTCTGAGGCCTCTTTAGCACATAGCAAGGTAAGTAACTGGTGATAAGGATTGGGTGCACCTTATCGCGGATGACTTTTATGCTTTTTTTTTTTTATTAAAAAATGCAAACTAAGTACACAAGCAATAACACAGAGCTCAGTTAGGAGGTACAGCACTGGTCTGGGATTTTTATGTCCTGAAGAAGAAGCCTCATGCTTCAAAATGCATGGACCAATAAACTACTTATTCATCTATCCTGGTTTGCTCCATTAGCAGCTCATAATTAACCTCTTATTTCCTGGTATACTGTCGCTCATATTGTGGGTCCGAAGCTGCCTTTTTTTTTATCTCTGATCTGTTGTAGTGGATATACAGACCAAACCAGGTGAGCTGATTTGATTGCCTCACTCCCCTTTATTAACCTGGTTATGAGCCTATTATGCTGTCTATATTCCAGTTTAACATTTCATATATGAATGTTATATTTGCTGACATTTATGCAACAATTGTGCAATTACACATGGAGGTTTTGATGAAGTCCAACGTGCTCTGATGTAGGGTGTGAGCCAAAGCTATTGACAAATGCTTCAAAGAGACAAATGCTTCGTAGACTGTGAGCCCTTGTGGACAGGGTCCCCTCCTCTCCTGTACCTATATGTCCTGAATGTCTAGAGTTATTGTAATTGTGCTTGTCTCCCTTATCCTCATGTAAAGCGCCATGGAACCTAATGGCGCAATATAAATAAATAATAATAATAATAATAATAATAAACAGGAGAAGCATAGGTCTTTCCTCTATATTTCCCATTGTTTTTAATCTACTCCTGACATTGGCTCAAAAATCAGCATTAACCCCTTTACCCCAGAGCCTGGTTTTCACCTAAATGACCAGAACATTTTTTTCAATTCTGACCAGTGTCACTTTATGACTCTGGAACGCTTCAACAGATCCCAGCAACTCTGAGATTGATTTTTTCATTACATATTGCACTTACGGTTAGTGGTAAACTTAGGACGATATTTTTTGTTTATACTTGTGAAAATATCAGAAATTTGGTTAAAATTTTGCAATTTAAAAAGTTTGAATTTTTTTGCCCTTAAACCAGAGAGTTATGTCATACAAAATAGTTAAAGAATAACATTTGTCACTTACCTACTTTACAGCAGCTCAATCTTTGAAGCATTATTTTTTGGGGTTAGGATGATAGAAAAGATTCAAAATTTATCGATAATATCTAATTTGTCCAACAAAATTTACAAAACCAATTTTTCAGGGACCATATAACATTTAAAGTGATCTTGAAAGACCCATATGACAGAAAATACCCAAAATAAGGAAAACAATTGGGAAAAAAACTGCCGGAACTCCTTAACCTGCAATGTGAACAGTTGCCTAACTGCACATAATATAATATAACAAGAAAGGCAGTTGCACTCTGCAGTGCTAAGGCATGGAAACATAAATATACAACATGGAATAGCATTATAGCTAAGGAAGTATGAAAAAATGAGACACTTAGCATATAAAAATGGCCATATCTATATCCGCTTAGTAGCCAGTAGTCTTTGTTATCACTTTTGGTTTTTTTTCTAACAAAAGTCTAAAAACTGCATCCCTCAGATTGTTCAAAATCATATTTAAGAAGTTTCTTAACCCTTCAGTTTATTAACTCCTTAAGTGCTTCACTGCAACTAAGGCAATGTGGAATGAAAAAGGGCAAAGCTCGGAAGGAACTTTTCAAATGGAAAATTGTCTAGAATCGTTACCAGATCGCATGTCAGGTTTAAAGAGAAGCATTTCTCCATAGGATTAGGGGTGACCAGTTCATCGGAAACACGTCAGGAAGTCTGTACATGCATACTGCCTGTATTTAAAACTATGCTCTAATGAAGAAAATATTTTATTCAGCTAAACAAAGGATATGCTGACTCCTTTTCTATATACTTTATTACTGATGTCTTACGGGCAGACTAAAAGCCCTGTTACACGCTTCAATGTCGTTAAGATATCACCAATGATCTCACGGGTGCGGTCATTAGGACATCTTTTTGACATCATTGGTGAGATGTCACACGTCTAGATATCGTGGACGATGCACCAACGATGTGGCGAGCAGCTATTGTTCGCACAACCCAGCGAACAATCCTTGTTCACTGTTGTGAATAGGACAAGTTGTTAACGACATCGTTATCGTGATGTAACACACAACGATGCAGCAGGTTGGCTGATCGAAGATCGTTTGATTTGAGAACATGTTCTCAAATCTGTGAACAACGATCCAACAGTTTATAGTAGTCGTATCTCGGTGTAAGACGCAACGACGTCCTAACGATGTCATTTGAACGACTCCAAACCTGTGACGTTTGAGCTATATCGTTCACGATCTCGTACTGTGTAACAGGGCCTATAGTCAGAGTACTCCACTCTTAATCAGCTGGAACCACCTGATGTCTTCAAGTGTGCAGCTTTCCACTTCCCTTCATTGTATAAAATTGTTGTGCAACTGCCCCTGAGTACGTTGACACCGGATATGTGGTGAAAAACTACTTTTTAGGCAGAAGACTTTCAAACTCAAAATGAACTAGAATCATTAGTGAACACCATGCCACATTTGGAGAGCCATTGATGTGCCAAAACAGTGAATCCCCCCCCCCTTCTTGACAAGTGACTGCATTTTGGAAGCTAGACCTTTTAAGAAACTTATCTATATGTGTGGTTAGCAGTTTGAACGCCTAGGTGCTTCACATGATTTTAGATCATTGAGCTGTGAAAAACAAAATCTAATTTTTCCAACAAAGATTTTTTTTAGCCCCAAATTTAGTTTTTTTGCACATACTGAACAGAAGAGAATACACTAGACAATTTGTCGATACCTCTTAATAGGATCAGATTTCTTCATGTCGAGTTTTAGGAAGCAAGAGGAGAAAAAGGAGGATATGGCTGATATACACTCCATGATTCTGGACAGCAGGTAAGTGACGTCTGGGCCAAAGAGGTAGGTCTTAGTGTGATCACCATATAGGTGGTATTGGAAGCCATGGGACTTTATAAGTTGTCCAAGGACAAGGGTATACATGGAGAAGAGTAGGGGTCCTAGGACAAAATCTTGCGGGACACTAACAGAGAGGGGAAGGTATAAGGAGGTAGTGTGGGAGTGGGAAACACTAATTTGTGGTCAGAAAGGTATGAGGAGATTTAGGATAGGGCAAGGTCTTTGACGCCAAATGAAGATAATATCTTTAATATGAAAGAGTGGTCGACTGTGTGAAAAGTGGAGGAAAGGTCTAGAAAAATGAGCATACAAAACGGTCTGCTAGCTTTGGCTATAAGTAAGTCGTAATTTTGTTCAGGGCAGTTTTGGTGGAATAGTGAGACCAGAAGCCAGATTGCAGGTTGCCAGAGCATTAGATGAGAGGTGGTAGAAAAGTTGACCATGGACACGGTGCTCAAGGAGTTTGGAAGCAAACTGTAGCAGTGATATGGGGTGATAGCAGGACATAGCAATGGGGTCAAGGTTTGGCTTTCTGAGGATAGACATGAACATGGCATGTTTGAAAGCAGAGTGAAAGGTACGACATGTTAGCAATAGGTTGAAGTGGAAGTTAGGGCTGGGATAAGCATGGCGATGAGGTTGGAAGGGAGGAGGTGGGAAGGGATGGGGTCAAATACACACGTGGTGAGGTGTGATTTGGAGAGGTTGGGATTTTGGCTATGATTGTTTGTTTCTAGATTTACTATTTGAGAATTCCACCCAGAACCATAAAGTGCTCTCTTTAATGTTCTATACCATATAGTGACTCTCCTATTGTATATATTATGTTATATAATGTTATATGTTACATGTTATGTTTTCCTCGTGTTTTTGATCTATTGTATAATTATATTTTTACATAATAATTCCTGTGCCTATTTTAGTATATCTAAACATATATGGTGATCATGACTACATTATGTCTATAGAGATACAGTTATGTAACCAACACAACATGAATATTGTATCATACTATCCTACCGGTCTAATATTTATCTAATTTTTGTACTTGCTCACATTCCTATGATATTAGCTTGTACACTTGTATATATTCACTATTGAACATCTCCAGTGTCCCTAGGATACACTAATATCCAGTATATAGCCTATATGCATTGGAATTGGTCTTCCAGTGTACACATATGTGTCACTAAAATGCATGCATATACAGTATTTTCTACCATGTTTGTGAATTTCATCATCAACTTGTTTGTGTTTTTACGTCTATTTTATATGATTTCCTTTTTCTGATTCCTTTCATATTTGAACTTTTGGGTCTTCACAGCCTGATGAAGGGATACAAATCCAAACATTGCTGTTTGTCACATTATTTCAAAGTACTACATCTCACTCAATATGGTGTGAAAATTGGAAATGAGAAAGAATCAATAAAACTATTTGACCAGTCCATTGCCTGCTGATGTGTGGGTCCTCTAAATGCCTTTACAATATAGATGAATTAAGGAGTATAGTGACCTGCTCCAGAGGAATGAACATCCTCTCTGAGATTTATATCAAGCCAGTGCATGCAACCCACACTGTTCTATTATAATCTATAGCTGGACGTCTGGTTCATAGCTCAGTATCATGCAAAATTACTTCTTAGGCTACTTTCAGACTACGATTTTTAAGGGAGCCGATGCTGTCCGATAAAATCGGACAGCATCGGCTCCCTTCTGATGCCTGGAATCAGATGCCAAATAGGCATCCGTTTCCAGCATAAAATCGTTGTCTCCGGGCTGAAAAAAAAAAAAAGTATATGCTCACCTGTCCCCGAGGCCCCCGCCGTCTCCCGCAGGCTTCCGGTGTCCTCGCGGTGTCTGCAGAGGTCTTCTTCTTCTGTACAGGACCTGCCGTGATGTCACAATCATGTGACCGCAGGTCAACATGGTGTAACCTGCGGTCACGTGACTGTGACATCACGGGCAGGTCCTGTACAGAAGAAGACCTCTGCAGAAACCGCGAGGACACCGGGAGCCTGCGGGGGCCTCGGGGATAGGTGAGCATATACTTTTTTTTTTTTCTAACCCCTGCTCTCCCAGTTTGGAGCAGTTTTACTGTACTGAGCATGCTCAGTACAGTAAAATCGGGTCCGAGGACACATCAGATGTTTTCTCGGACCCTGCTCCATAGGGACCCATGTTAAACTGATCGTGCCAAATCGGATGTGCACTAAATAGCATCCGATTTGGTCCGATCCGAGTTTGTCCGATTTTATTTTTGGTGCAAAAATCGGAGCATGCTCCGATTTTTGCACCGATAAAAAAATCGTACAGAATCGGATCGGACCAAATCGGATGCCATTTAGTGCACATCCGATTCGGTCCGATGCCCATAGGGCTGCATGGGGCAAAAATCGTTCCGATGCTGTCCGATTTTTATCGGACAGCATCGGAAATGCTAAAATCGTAGTGTGAAACCAGCCTTAGTGTTAGTGTAAACACTGTTTGAAGCCTTGGACTGTGTATGTAAAGTCTAATTTCACTTGAAGTACTTGAAGATCACTATGAACCATTCTTTGAATGTGACGAGCCAATGTGAACATTGCCATGAAAGGCATTCACGTTGCAACATCAAACTGATCCTATTCCCGGTATGGTGTGGGGTGGCATAGTGTATGGTGGTGTAAGTTCTAGCCTTCATCTAGGAACACTTACAGGTTGATGATAAATGGATATGTTGGGGGAACATGTGGTATGGTCATTCTGAAATAGTCTCCCAGGAACCATTTTTAGGCTAGGGTCACACTGGCATTGTGGATGCAATTGTGGCGCCTCGCCAAGCAGGCATCACAGAGGGGTACTGCACCCGTAAAACAGGTGCAGATACTCCCGCTGCAGGTGGATTCTAGGATGGTGGGTGGAACCTATTAACCAGCACTCCCACACTAGATTACATGGTGGAGGTACCCGGGAGGGAACAAAACCACCTCCAGGGGTTACAAGGAGGTCTTTGAACTTTGGGTCTGGAGCCCTTAGGGTCTTTGGCCCTGGGGTCTGGCACCCTTGGATCTTTGCCTCTGAGTTTGGGGCCTGCTAGGTCACTCGGCTGAGGGACCAGGAGAGATGGAAGAAGGAGAGAGGGGTAAAGACAGAAAGCTTCTCCAGGCGTAGACAGACCAAGTGAAAAGGAACTTGAGGAAGTTCATCCCAAATCTTTTACTGGGTACCGGAGCCCGCACCTGTGGGATACTTTAGGACCACAGAGAATCCGGAGTCCAGTGGAGTCTACAATTCTCCCGGGCACCAGAGCAGACCAAAAGCGGGAACTAGGCACAGCTGAAGGAGCAGGCAGCCAGCCAGCAGAGGGTTACCCGACAGTGGCAAGGGTGAGAGAATGAGTGGAGTTCAGGCTGATTTCAAGTCACCGGGCTTCATACCACACTGGGAAGCAGGAAGAACTGACAGGGTGAGAGCACGAAGGCACACACTAAGGGTCCCACCGTACCACTTGGGATCTACTTGCAGCCACCAGTAGATACCTGTTATTGTAACATCTGAACACTGAACTGTAAACTGTAACCGATGCTGCTAAAAGCTTCCAGTAAAGTACCCGGAGAGAAGTAAACTTGACTCTGCTGCATTTCCTTGTGAATGAACTTGCTCCCCTACAGGAACGCTGCCCCGGAGGTCCAGTCCTACCTGTGGAGGACTTCACCAACTAGCCGCAGTACCATCTACCTCCGACGGACTGTGGCGGCGCTGGTGAATCATCACCAGAAACTACAGGTGGCGTCACGATGACATTGTATATAATCCCTTGTACATACTACCCCCTATTTGGAAGGTAGACCCAGGACACAGGGTCAGGCGCGGCCACCACTCCCCGTGACAGCAGGAGCGTTAACCCTCGCAGCCTGATACCCGAGTACCCCAAAGCCTGGGCGCAACACATATTTTCCATGCATTTTTCACACTTGTGTTTTGTGAAAAACGCATGGAAAAACTCATCCATAGGTATGTATTTCTGCATGTGTGAAATCATATTCAATAGTGCATTAATCAAGATAGTTTTTGAACATTTTATTTTTTCATTTGCATATCATTAACTTGACTATTAACCCTGTGATTTTAACAATTCCATGACTTTTTCAACATTGAAATTACATTACAATTTTTTCCAATATATTAATTTATGAAAAAAGTTTAAACGACGGTTATTCTTTAATTCTTTAAAATACGCAGTGTACGCAAGTGAAGATGCCTTCAGGCTTAATCAGCTAATGGCCATAATGTACTTGCAACCAAGGGACTTTGTGATGTAAATAGTTGTGATAATATGGTTCATCTTGTAAATTTATACACATAATGATGTTGGTGCATGTTAAGTAAGGAAATTGAGTCTGTTCTGATCTAATATGGAAATAAGAGTATCTTCACAGAGCTGCATGCAATTAGAATATGTTCAGGCACACAGATAACAGATGCAAATGTAACTTTCGGAAACTCATTGCCACTTTTTTGCAAACAAATATACCCATTAATGAGATCCATGGCCATTTTTCAAAGTAACTCGCATCACAGAGGCCAAAAGCTAAGAAGAAACACATAATTGAAAGAGAATTAAGTATCAAACAATGTTGTCTTTTGCTTCAGTATACATGCCATTGAGATATATATATATATATATATATATATATATATATATAGGCAAAAACTTTTGCAGCAGTTTCACTGGATTGCATGTAATGATAAAAGTTAAAAAATGTAATTAAATTTAATACACAGAAACCAACCCTGAAATTATCAAGAAATACGGGAAATAAATTATAGGGCTTATACATTGTGTAGATAAAAGTCTTGGGACACTCCTATCAATTGCTTAATTTATTTTTTTATTCAACCCCTGCAAAATGGGATCGACAAGGGCTCCAAGCCTCCTCTGTCATTAACAACTATAGAAAAAATTCCTCACGACATGGGTTCCCATGGCCAAACTGCATGCAAGCCATACATCACCAAGCACAATGCCAAGTGTAGGATGAGTGGTGTAAAGTATGCCATCAATGGACTCTGGAGCAGTAAATGTGTTCTGTGGATTGATGAATCAAGCTTCTCTATCTAGAAGTCGGATAAATAAGTCTGGGTTAGACAAATACGAGGAAAATGTTTTCTGCCTGACTGCATTGTGCCAAGTGTAAAGTATAGTGGAGTGTGGAAAATGCCATAGGGTTAAATAAAGTAAGTGAGTCAGTTCACCGTACTCCTGCATTCCCAGTTAAGAAGTCAGCATAGAATTGCCCTGGCATGGCCTGAAGATTAGCAGGAAACAAGAGAAAGTTTCATCCGGCGACGAGAAGAAATATTACGGCAGGGATCCAAAAACTGTCTATCTTGCCATAAAAAACACTAATACAGATGTGGACCACCACAGGTAAAAATAAATGGCCTGACGTGTTTTGGCATGGCCTTATTCATGCGTCAGACAATAGGGGGTGGGTGAATATTTTGTGCTGGTCCTCGTCTGTATTATTGTTTTTTATGGCAAAATAAAGAAATATTTGTTGGATCCCTGCCATAATATTTCCTCTCATCGCCAGATGCAACTTTCTCTTGTTTCCAATGCTATAGGGTTTTCTTTAAGTGGTTGGCCTAAACCCTCTAGTTCCAATAAAAGAAAATATTAAAGCTTGGGCACAGTAAGACATTTTCTATAATTGTTTGCATCTAACTTTGTGGGAACAGTTTGGATGAGACCTTTGTCTGTTGCAGCATCACTGTGCCCCAGTGTACCAAGCAAAATCAATAAGACATGGATGGGTGTTTGGTATGGAAGAACTTGACCGGCTCCCACAGACTACTGAACTCAACCTGATTGAACACTTTTGGGGTTAACTAAGTTGGAGATTGTGATGTACGCCCTATCATCCATCACCAGTATTGGAGCTCAAAAATGATTTCAGAATAAATGGGTAAAAATTCCCACAGAAGAGTGGAAGTTGTTATATATGCAAAGAGAGGACAGACTCAACATAAATGCCAACATTATGTGGGCATAATGTTTAGGTGTTCCAATACATTTGTACATTTGTCTATATATTTCTATAACCACTTTACCTAAAAAGGGTATCCATAGTTGATCTTCTGGTGGTGACTGAAGCCCAGTACTTCACATCTGCTTCCTATTGATGCCACAATTAGAAGGCATAGCAGCTCTGGAGCTGACCATTTCCGTCCACCTGCTACCATCTCTAGTGACTAGCCCAGAGTATGGGGACTCGGGTATCTGGGCCCTCTGCTGTGGTAGGAATGTTGCTGCTGGCAACATTCCCTGTGTGCGCGGGATAAGTGCAGCGTTTCAAACACAACCACATTTTGCATTGCATTGCAATGCATTTGACTGCGTTTTACAATATAAGTCTATGGCTGCGTTATTGCAATCAAACACTTGCGTTTCATTGCGTTAATGCACCTGCAAAACGCATTGCGTTCAAATGCAGTGCTAAAGGCGATGTGAACCTAGCCTAGCTCCAGTGCCCCAGCTTGAACACTGGGCCTTGGTCACCTATGCCTGACTTTCTTTACAGTAGACTAGCCCATGTTGGTTTACTTTGGCAACCCATTAAACACCTATGTCTCCATCACCATAAGCCTTTTAAAACTGGCTCAAACAATACCAGCTGCCTAATTATTCAGTAGGCATAGTTTCCAGCAACCACAAAGTTTGACTCATCATTTACGTTACTCAGCTCCAGCCAGATGCTTAATTATTTCTTACGAACTTTATATATTATCCAACAATTTGCAAGTACTTCCTAACTTAGCCCTGTTAATTCTGCTGATACTGCACTCTTCTTCAAAATGGTTCCTAATAACAGACTCATCATCTCTGCTAATGCTGAAGCTGTTAACACAACTGTCTTTTCAAGCAAGGTAACTGATTAGTATTCACCTCTGCTATTTCTCTGCTGCCAATATGTGGCACCCTCTGCCTAGGCACCACAGGGAGGTGTTGCACTCTGACAAAAAAATGTGGTATCTCTGTAAGTTGTCAGTTCAGGGTTTAACCTATGGAGTTTGGTTTTACACATACAACACCAAGGACTAGGTCACCTTAGAAAAGGGGGATGGGACTGGTTATTTAGTAGGTCCCAAAAGGGGGTGGAGCCTAGGCTAGAGTAGTGAGAGTTGAGTGACAGTTTTACCTCAGAGAGTGCTGGGAAGGCAGTCAGGAAGGGCAGGCCTGACAGTACCGCTGACAGGAGGGATCCCCATCTTCAAGTGGGGACCCAGGACAGAAGGAAATGGACCAGGACTGGTTGGAGCCGGTTGGTTTGGGGAAACACTGGCAGCACGGGAAACCGAGGCGGTCAGGAGTTTACCTTTGGACGCAAACCAAGCCCATAGTAATCGGGTTGCCATGAGCGCCAGAAGGGCATCTCACCCCTCAGGACTGAAACCGGTTCAGGACACTACAGGTAACGGGCCAAATTCCGGTGGCGGGAGAATCAGTGCGCTCCTGCTGCTCCCGTCCGTACCGGCAAGGAAACAACCTTACCTACTAGATACAGACCGTAGGAATGGCGGGAGAGCTCTTGAAAGGTGGCAAAGACAGAAAAGAGTTAATTAGACCCTGAAAGACTAAGAAGAGACATCTAGAGACTCCATAAGGGTGACCCTGAACTGGCAACAGACATCCGGTAAACCGGACTGTAAGTGTAACGTTTAACATCTGCCGGTACCCAGCAAACAGGAGTTTGAGAAGTTTGAGTTGAACTAGTCTCTCTGATTCCTCTCGCCAGTGCCACAATGCATTTTGACAGGCAGGTAGCTGTCTTCATCAGGTGTATCCTGATGAAGACTGCTACCTGCCTGTCGAAACGCGTTGTGGCATATAAGGGACATCTAATAAAGGTTTGGATACTCTAAATCTATCTATTGCTCCTTCCTTTAGCGCTCGTAAAGACCGCTTTTGTTTTCTGTCCATTTCCCAAGTATCTTGAATTGCTGCTTTTGGAGCTTCCCACTCTTCTTGTCTGTCTGCCTTCCTGCATATCCCACTGTCCTGGTCCTCGCTGATCCATGTGCTATTAAGCAAGAGATCCCATGCTATGAAATTGCCAGTGGTCTATGGCTTCGAGAATTCATCTCACTATGTGATCCCATAAAAGCATATTCAGTTCAATGAACAGGTTTTTTGTTACAATGATTTCTGCAGCAAATGTATAGAATTCTCCTTGCAAAGGTGTTGGCTAAAACACAGAGTTCTCCATTGCAGCATTTAGGCTTCAGGATTTGTGATATACTAATATTAATTTGAGCATCGTAATTTTGGAAAGGGTATTTATTGCTCCTTAGCCAGTCTCAATAAGTGATTACTTTATGTCTGGAACAATTGATTACATATTAATCTCAGTCGCTGTGCCATCTTTAAAAGGATTTACTGATTCATCCAACAGTACTAGCACACCACTTGACATTTAGGGAAGGGAAACAATATTATCGGCTCTTATAAGGTCATCAAAGGTTGTTGTCAATTTATGGAAGACTAGGAGTCAGTTCAGAGCAGTTTTTTTCCAGTGTAATCCATTCCTCTAGTGACAGGTAACATCTTGTGAAATACCTTAAAAGAACACTAATCATTAAAGGGAACATGTCAGGTTCTTTTTACCTCTTAACCTATCACTACCTGTCCCTGCACTTTCCCAGCACACCCCTTACCATCCCTTTCTCAACTAATAGTGTCCTATGTTGGTTGTGAAAAATGACTTTGATACATTTTCGCATGCAAATGCAGCATCCAGGCTACAGTCTTTCTCCTTCTTCCGGGTATGATGCACCAGCTGGCTATCATTTCCAGTCCAGTGCATTGTGGGCGATTATCGGGTGTGCGGCCCGGCTTCAATATGCACACTGCACATGCTTTGGAGCTGGCCTGTACAGCCCCAAAATGCACCGGACTGGAAATGAGTTCCGGGCGGTACATCATACCCGGAAGAAGGAGGCGGGAATTTCCAATCAGGAGCGCCCTGGAGGATGATTTCTCACGCCCAGCGGGGCGTGATAACAACAGCGAGGAGGAAGACAGAAACCCTGGAGACCACCCTTGTCAGTTTACAGACCGTAGCCTGGATGCTGCATTTGCATGCGAAAATGTGAATATCAAAGTAATTTTTTACAGCCAATATAGTACAATATTAGGTCAGACAAGGATGGTTAGGGAGGTGCTAGGAAGGTGCAGGAACAGGTAATAATAGGTTAGGAGGTAAAAACGACCTGACTGGTTCCCTTTAAAGCACAAAAAAAATATTTCCTAGCAAATCTCATCCTAATATCCTTTTTTGCTTTGCTCTTAGTTTGTCTCATGTAAAACTGAGAAATGAAATAACTGAAAATGATGTTGGAATAAAAAAATCTTATGTAATTACTACCTACCTGTGCTGGACGCATTGATGTTTCTCCAAACTGCTGGTTGGATTTCCTCTGTGCACAAAGGGACAGGAGAGCTAAAGATATTCTTAACTCTTTATATAAATGACAAAACAATGCCTGACACTTTCTTTTCAAGAGTGGTAAAATATTAAACCAAAAATTGGTGAAGTTTCTTACGAAAATTTAGAAACACATTAAACATTATACTTTTAAAATGTATTCTGCTAAACTGAAACATGGCATAGGCGAAACAATAAGCAAAACGATAGAAAAAAACACAATATCACAAATTAGAATGTGGTTGTCATTAGCCCAAAAGCATCAAAATCCAAAGCACCGAAACCCCCTCTCTTTAAAAGATAAACTTTATTGATCCAGCATATAACATGAAAAATAAAAAAAGCAATGTTTCAGCCAACACAGAGCCATTTTCAAGCAATTAAAAAGCGAACATAAGGCCTGACAATGGCCCTGTGTTAGCCAAAACATTGATTTTTTTTTACTCATCATACTGTATGCTAGAACAATAATGTTTATCTTTTGAAGAGAAGGAGCTTTGTGCCTTATTCTGTTGCTTTTAGACGATTTTGCAACCAAATGGAGAGTTGCACCAAATAGCATGTACAAGTGAGTGGTGCATAGAATAGAACTACATATATGTTGTTGCCGCTAGCAGCAGTTCTAACATATCCAGCAGTGCTGGCAGCAACCATATCGGCAGTAGTAGTAGCAGACACAAGTCACATTTGGCCTTCTTTGCACACTCTCGCAAACACAATATTGTGGAGGAAGTAAGGATTATACAGTATATCTTATAACTCATCTCAACCACAACAAGAGGTCTTAGCCTCTGACAGCGACATCATCAGCTGGAGTCAGCTCTCCTTATTCACCTCCTTCACAACCACAATAGCTAATGTTTGTACAGAGCAAAATCTCCACTCTGTCTATGAAACCTGTTTCTATTCTGCCCTAAAGTTCCCTGGGAACTAAGCGTACCCTCAAACTTGGTGATGCACCAGCGATCCCGACAGCGATCTGACCTGGCCAGGATCGCTGGTGCATCGCTACATGATCGCTGGTGAGATGTCAAACAGTCAGATCTCACCAGCGACGCAGCAACGATACGGCGGACGTTGGGACTCTGTCACTCTCGGGCGTAGTTCTGAGATCGTTGGTCGTTGTCCCTGTCAAACACAGCGAAGCATGCTGCCCAGCGGGTGCACGACAATCAAAAAATGGTCCAGAACGGTTTGTAACGAGCAGCGGTCTCACAGCAAGGGCCTGATCGCTGCTAAGTGTCACACAAAGCGAGATCGCTGTTGAGGTCGCTGTTGCGTCACAAAATTTGTGACTCAGCAACGATCTCGCTACCGATCTCGTCTAGTGTGATGGGGGCTTAAGAAACATACTTTACCAGAAAATATTTCCTGTTGATATTTTGGAAGATATGGACCCTTATTGTGGGGAGACATGGCGCCAGAGAATATGGACAAAACAACTCCAATGTCAATCTGTGTTGAAGACTGCAGAGCCAAAGTGATAAGCTAAATTTCCATATTAGTAGTAGAGATGAGCGAACCTTTGGAAGTTCAAATTCGGTTTCCCAAACGGACAATGTTTAATGACCAGTTCGCCGAATGAAACATTTGTAACCGTTGTGTTGCAGACGCAGTAGGTCACTTGTTGCATCACAGCATTGGAAAATTTCAGTGTTCCACCCAAAAATGTTGCAGTTTAGACCAACCAAGCCTGAAATTATGGTAGGGAAAAAGCTCTGAATTTATTCTTCTTGGTATGCCTTATTATGACAATCTTTTAATAGGGGTGTGTAGACTTTTTTATATCCACTCTACATATGAATACAGTTTTTCAAATTCAGGCACATACGAATATCCAGCAAAATGTACTGTATAAATGTGAGCCCAATCTTATAACTACTTTAATTCAGATATAGTCAAAAGGGACAAGCAGAGAGAGTTTGGTGCCTTCGTTGTTTCCACGGCTGAATGTGGCTCACCAGCTGGAAAGGTTGACCTCTGCTGTACACTATTTTGAAAGCAACAGTGGAATCATATTAGGATTGGATATAACATCATTACTTAGACCATCTGTTAGCACCAAATGAGAAAAGTGGCAGTCATAAAAATAAAAAACAATTAGGCTATGTGCGCATAATGAGTATTTAGTGCAGAAATTTTCTGCACTAAATTGGCATCTACTGGCAGAAAAACACACTAAAAATGCCATACATTTTTGTCTGTCGTTTTCATAATAAAGTCAATGGGTGGACGGGATGAAAAACGGAGGCAAAAGTGCTCCAAAAATTGACATGCTGCAGATTATTTTCTGCTCCAAATCTGCAAGGAGAAAGTAAGCAATTGATGTGACCAGGGAAAGGGGTACTCGGACACCGGGAATGATGGCTTCTTGGATGGGGGAATCACGGGTGGTCGGGGTCCGGTTCCGTGCCCTGGTTATCATTTGAGTTAGATGGTTGGGAGGGGATATTTACAAGGGAACGTGACGCCACCTGTGGATCCCGGTAATATAGGTACCGGCGCTACAAGCCGGCCGCTGAGGTGATGGTGGGTGCAGCAGAGAGTGGTACAGCTCCCCACAGGAGGAGCTTTTACCTCAGGGCAGCAGTGATAGATGTTGGTGAGGGGAAAATGAGGGGAGTAGTTGTCACTGATGTTCTTACTCCTCTGGTGAGATGCTGGTGTTGGTGCTGCAGCCCTCCGGGCACCGGTGAGTGGAATCACAAAAGCAAAGTCAAGTTTAACTCCAATTTACTGGGTACCAGCAGATGTTAAAACGGAACACGGTACAGTTTGGTTTACCGGGTGAATGTTGCCAGCTCAGGGTCCCCCTTAAGGAGTCTCTAGATGTTTTCTCTCTTAATCTTTCGGGGCCTACTTTATTGTTCTGTCCTTCTACCACCTTCATAGAGCTCTGCCGCCAGTCCTAGCCAGTCAGGTTGGTCCCTTACCGGTATGGACGGGAGCAGCAGGAGCGCACAATTTCTCCCTCCACCGGAATTCTGTCCGCAACCACTAGTGACTTCAACCAGTTTCAGTCCTGAGGGGTGAGATGTCCTTGTGGTGCTAACGGCAACCCGATTACTGTGGGCCCGCAGCTCGTCGGTCTGCTATCAGAGATGAACTCCTGACCGCCTCGGCTTCCCGCGTTGCTGCTCTCTTCCCCCAACGTGACCAGCTGGCTCCAACCAGTCCTGGTCCGTTGCCTGCTGTCCTGGGCCCCCACTTAAAGATGGGGATCCCTCCTGTCAGTGGCACTGTCCGACCTGTCCTTCCTGACTGCCTTCCTAGCACTGTCTGAGGTAAACTGTCACTCTCTCTCACTACTCTAACCTAGGCACCATCACCTTTTTGGACCTACTAACTTACCAGTCCCCCCCTCTTTCTACTCTAGGTGGCCTAGTCTTAGGTGTGTGCATGTAAAACCAGACTCCATAGGTTAAACCCTGAACTGACAACTTACAGAGATACCACATTCGTTGTCACAGTGCAATACCTCTCTGTGGTGCCTAGCCAGAGGGCGCCACACAATATGTGCACAAAACTTCAGAATTCTCTTTGACTTTGCTAGCATAAGGATAGGCATGTAGATTTGAGACAAGACTGCACCAAAAAAACACAGCAATAATGCATAAAAAACTCTGTGTGCACATGGCCTTACTTTGACTATGTTAAGGCTCATGATTACCAATGAGAGCAAACTAATTATTACAGTAGTTATTAAAGCAACATAAACCATTAGAAATATAATAGGATTTAAAAAAAGGTTTAAAAATTATTTTAATGTATTATGTCCTATCAAACTTTGTATCCTAATTTCCACTTCTACATTTTTGACCTACTCCTGGTTTTGGCTTATGAATACTGATGTAACATACTGACCAAATACTGAACAAGTCTATATTGTTTTATCTAGTTCAGGGGTAAGGAAGAGAGCCACCAACAGGTCATGCTTTCAGGATTTCCTTAGGCCGGTTTCACACCATGGCAAGATCAGGTCCGGGGCTGTCCAGTGTAAACCTGACAGCCCCGGACCCAATTTTGCTCTAATGCAGCCCTATGGGGTCGAATGGAGCCGGATGGCAGCTATTTACCATCCGGTTTCCATCTGTCCAGGAGGATCCGGGACAATTTGAATTTTTCTCCCGGAAACAAAAATGCTGCTTATAGTCTGTTAACGGATGGGGCACTTTCTGTGTCATTCCGTTTTTGAAGACCTCTTCCCAGGGTCCAATTAACGTTGCTAGCAACATTTTTGGGTGCTGGAAAAAACGGACCGTTTTTTGATAACATGGGGCCTTATGGAAGAACGGTCCATTTTTTAAATGGCACATTTTAGCACCATCCGCTAACGGTCCGTTTTTGGCACAAAAAAAGAAAAAAAATCAAAAAAACGTTTGGGAGCACAGGAGCCTCCAAAAGCACCCAAAAAAATGGATTTGATAAAAGGAACACTATGAAAAACGTTTTGGCATGTGTGATCACAGCCTTATTTACCATTCACGTTCTGAAGTACATCAGTTACATCATGTACATGAGTTGCATGTTTTACATAATGAATTTTAATAAAAAGTTGGATTATATTCTAGATATGGAAAATGTTTGTTACTTTGAAATAAATAAAAAAAATGACATTTGTTATGACCTCACAAAATGCAAATTTTTCTCAATGTAGAAAAAAATTTGCAAACCTTAACTTGCCATTTAACACAGTACGAGTCATTGAAATGTCACAGAAAGGTTTTCTGCATTAGAATATCAGAATGAATTAAGTGTCAAATGAATGTTTATTACATCTGTATAGAGAGATCAGGTGTAGCAGTCACCCCTGGGCATTGGCATCTGAAAGGGCCAAGAAGGCTTCTTCTGCCAATCTCAGGTGTTATATGCGCACATGCTTGTTAGTGTTGAAGTGTCTTGTTATAGATTTTGCACTGCAGCTTCAGTTTATGCCTCAAGGATACAGAGGGAGTCTGTCACCAGGTTTTCCTACCCCATTTGAGAGCAGCATGATGTAGGGGCAGAGACCCTGATTCCAACCCACCCACTAACTGGGCTGCCTACTGCACATTTTTAACTATTAATTTTTATTTAAAAATGTATAATAAACATAGAGGTAACCTTTCAAAATACAAATGTACCAATTTCACATTACCAAAATTAAAGAAGAAGGATTTGATGATGGATAACTAGAGGGAGGGGGCAAAATTGAAGCAGTGGGTGGGGGAAACCTACCTAAGAGGTATATGAGGCACCCCAGAGTCACAGTGCCACAGTGTCATCATTGCTAGGTGTCACCAGAGAGCAGTAAAGGGTATTCCACTCAGGCAACACACAAACAACACCAATACCTCCCAGCCAGAAGGGGGAGACGAAGCCAGGCTTCAGGGTGAGCTCCCCTATATATTCTGGTCTGAGGAGCAACAAGCTCAATTCAGTCCCCAGGGGGGCTGTGAAGAGCACAGTTCAGTGTCAGCGAGAACAGTGCAGAGGACCTGAGTGTAAACGGGCTGTGTCAAGCCTATCTCAGAGTTCCACAATGAACACCAGGCCTAAGGCTAGGGTCTGAGGAAAGAGGAGAGAGAGAGACAGAAGCCTACCAGGAGGCTGCATCACCTTGCTTCCCCTGCCGCAGAGGAACACCACAAGAACAGACACCGGAGTCCGAGACTGTGCAGTTTCAGACATACCGGCAGTCAATACCGGAAAGCGGGGGACTCCAGATTTTTCAGCTACCTAGTGCCAGGGACACAGCAACACATAGAATCCAGAAACACTGACTCCCCAGGTGAGGGCAGGAAAGTGAAGGACTCAAGTTGCCTGTCAGACTGGCCAACACAGACAGAGACAGGGCCGGCAGCTTAGCTGAAGCAACTGCAGGACCACTACACCAGTACAGTGAGGAAGCCAATACGACCCGGCCAGATGAGAATTACCCCTAACTGCTCTCCAGACTCCAGGGACAGCTTGTAACAACTACTTATACAGTAAACGGACTGAGAACAGCTAACAGGAGTCTGTGTGCCTTATTTGCATCTACTACTCTGTGCCTAACAACTGTATCCCACCTGATGAGCTGGAGACTGCTTTCTTCTCAGCACCACAGAAGAGACCTCCACATGAGGAGCTGCATTCCTGCCTCCCCTGCACACTGGCTGGAAGAAGCTGCAGCAGCAAAGTAAGTGAACTGCACTGTGTACAATCCCTCATCAAGCATCAAACCCATCCATCCCAACTACTCCTGCCCTGGGGACCCTCAGCCCTACCCGAGGAGGGCTTACCATTCACGCTGCCCCAAGTCACCGTCCCAAGCAGAAATACAGCAGCAGTGGTTCTACTAACCACATACCCCGGGTGGCGTCACGACAAATCCCTGTAAATACCCCTTTTTGGACTGATCCCAGGCCATGGGATTGGGTCACGACTACCGTGATCCCCAGAGACAGCACAGGCCTGCTTCCCGAGTACCCCATAGCCTGGGGGTGCATCATATATATCTTGCTAAAAGAGAGAGCGAGGTTTGTTAGGGAGAATCAGGAGCCACAGCTGCTTGTAGACAAAAGGATGGTAACACAAAGGGTGTGTGGGTATTCTACCCAGGTTGACCATATTTTGACAAATTGATCTAACTGGAGAGAAGATGCAAACTTGAAGAAGTGGGGGGAGCCTGCCTAAGAAGTAGATATCTTGCCTAAAGAAGGAGGTTTCTTAGGGAGAATCAAGAGCTACTTCTGCTTGTAGGCATATGGGACAGTTAAGGGAAGGGTGTGTGGGTGCTGTGTTCTGCCCAGGATTACCATATTTTATCAAATTTACCTACTTTGCCAGATAATATAGTGAACAGTGTCTTGCTGATCATACACCAGATTAATTTCTTCATTTTCATGAGCTCTATATCTAGTTTTCTCCAAGTTAAAGCAACGGTCTCTAGAAATTAGGGAAATAAGAGCATGGGAATGTTTAGGGATATTGGGGATATGTTTATTTAAGAAAGCCCCATTGGGGTTTTCATTAGGATATGGCCTGTGACTGAGAGGACGAGAAAATATACTCTAATCTGAAGTTTACGTGCCTTGGTTCAAAGTCAGCATATATGATACATATCTCAGATCAGCATCCTCTAAAGCATTGAGAGGAATAAATAAGGATTCCATTGGCCACCCAGGTTGGTGTCAAACACCATCTCATCCTTACTTTAGAGTTCATTTCCCGTATTAAGGTATTGGGAAGGTCATATGTGGTTAATGACCAAATCTGAGACCATTCGGTATCAGACAAAGTGGTTTCAATACTAGCTTCCTACTAACAGGTCAAGAGGTCATGTCTATGAGTGGTGTGGCTTAAATGGGTGCAGAGGAGTGAGTTGTTGCCTGCTGCATGTGGGTTTAAGCAACATCTTTGTTCATATAGAGTAATGAAGTATGGTGCAGTTGCATTTTTCAATAAAGAGGTGATGAAGTGTTTCAGTTGCGGGTACCAAAATAATATTTTGGAAAGAAGATGGAATTTATCTTGAAGAATGATTCCTTGTACGATAAAAAAGTGATGAAGCCTAGTAACACCAGCTGCTATCCATGTGCAGGAAGCGGGAAGAGATTCTCCCAATAAGGGAGCCAAAGGGTAAAAAGAGGAGAACAGGGTAAACGAGTATTTTAAAATATTTCATATTTTAAGTGAGTAGGGCATTAATATGATTGTAAAACACTGAGTGGGAAAAAGCCATAGTAAGATATGAAAGGTTTATGGGTGACATTCTGGAGCATATAAAGATATCCATGGGGGTGGGGATGCAAAAGGATGGTATAAAGGGCTAATTGAGCTGCTTGGTAATATTTAGTTAGGTTACGGACTACAAGGATTCGATTCAAATGCTAATGGTACAGTGTGGCCTTATTTGCTCATGAAAGTCCTCCTTTCCAGACAAAATAGTTTATTAGACATGGGGTCACTTTAAGATAATGAGAATAGACTCGGGTTGGTAGGACATGGAATAAGTAATTTGGGGAGCAATGTCATTTTAAGAGTGGAATAATAGCACATGAGTGGAATAGTAGCAGGAAGGCTGAGATGGACTAAGGGAATGAGGGAAGCTAGTCTGACCCTGTAGATTTGGTTCCCTAGCTGACACCTGTTTCCTGAGTTACCCCTAAATTTGGAGATTTCTGGGCCACCAACCTTGCCCTTGCTCCTATCCAGCCCTTGGTTATTTCCCCCTCACCCCTCTACTAGGTGAATCGCAAAGAGGTTAGCTTCAGGTAAGTTTCTGCACCACCACTCAGCATCTTCACAGCATGAGGTCAGAATAGGGACTGAACTCTATCAGCAACATCTGCTGGTGGAAGAGGAAACTATTTAAAGGCCAGGAAGGTGGATAACTGCATAACCTAACACACCCCCTCACCTGAAGGGCTGCAATAGACCATAGATAGCAGCAGCTTTGACATTAACTCCAAAGTTACCAACAGGAATTAAACATTTAATCACTGCAGAGCAGTTGATAAGACTGCAGCAGTTGGTACATGGCAGTACCCACCCTTTATAAGGAGCCTCTGGACCCTAACCCTGACACATCAAGAAAAGACCCACATCTTCTCAGTGTTGATCTAAAAAAGGTGTTATGAATATTAAGCACTGGGGGTAGTTCGGATTGAAATAGCATAAGGTTGTACATGGTCAAAACCCTAAACAAAGCAATAACCCAGAACTAGGTGTCCGAGCTGCAGATCTCTGCTTGACGTGTTTAGACAATGAAAACATGAAGTCGTCACTCACAGGTTTGGACCTGAACATTTATTTACATGCATCAAATCACAGTTAAAGAGTGTGACCTTAGAAAGGCAAACAATGGAGACATCTCCCTGAGCCCCTGCACTCCCTCCCTTGACTGCACAATAAGAGCAACTGCCCTTCCGCTGCCCCGCTTTCTAGGATGACGTCTAGACCTTGCATTAGCCTGAGGCATGGAATGAGCTTTACTTCCTTTCTCCGGTAAGCTTTTAACTATCTCAGCTGGCAATGCAGGAGTAGGCATAACCAAAACAGCAGAGCTAGTAGTACCCAGGCAATTTCCCTCACAGCAATTACCCCAACTAACTACGTCTCTGACCTGTCAGGCGATCATTGGATTACGTTTTTTCAGCCAAGGAAGGCCCAAATCAATGGTAGTAGGTAATTTCTCCACAATGTGAAAGGATATGAACTCCTGGAGAAGAGTTCCTATGCACAAGTTCACATTTTGGACAACCTGGGAAAGAACCTTCTGGCTAAAAGGAGCTGGGTGAATGGAGGAGATGGAAATAGATCTCTCTAATGCATTGTAGATGAGGCTATTGCCCTTAGCAAAGCGAGGATCCATGAAGTAATAGCGCCCCTATACATATCAACCTTACATTTAATTAATGAATAACAAAAACACTCTAAATTGTTTTGGATAAAATAATTTATTTAACTTAAATAAAAACATTGGTAGGGTTTCTTTGCCAAGTTTAATTCATAAATCCAATTCCTCAATGAATAACATCAATAATAAATAACTTCCATTAACTTGAATAAATAATTTCATCCATAAAATTGTATTTAATTTAATTCCTTAAGGATCCACCCAAATTATTGGATGACCCGGACTTCGGACAAAGAACCCAACCTATATCATCGAACAACATCAAAACAAAAGGGGCGGGAGGGCGGGGCTTCCTCAAACTCCTGAGGTAAAGTGACGTTCCTGACAGGAACCGTCACCTTATATAGCACTGGCCCCCACTCATCTCCCCCTCTCTTAACCAATCACCTTTTGTATTTTTAGGCGCGCAAACAGATGTTTACAGGGCGCCTCCCATTTCACCACAAGCCTCTATTAACCCTTTAGTAACCAAATAAAAGAACTTATATTGATAAGAGGCGCATTCCCTCATGAAGTCACCATTTTATGAATGGTGCCTTTCCATCAGATTGACTCCCACTATGCTATCAACTAGCACTGCTATGTCTCAGCTTAACCATCAATCACCACCTTGGCATACAGTGAAAACAGGAACCTTGTAAAGAAGGACATTTTTACCCCCCTTCCCCTGTCCACCCTTGTCTCCCTCCAAACGACCTGAGGAACAGTTTAAAATTTTGGAGCGATGTGGACAAACCTTTTTGAATCAAGTGTTTTATTATAACATTCAATAAAGAAAAAAATTACATCTCAAATAACTATGATCTAAAAATTGAACATCAACTTACATATACCAAGCTTATGACATATCTTACATCGCATAACCCCTTCCCACACCCTCCCCCACCCACTCCCATTTGTTGTATTTCAAGCAGCAAACAAGTCGTCACACAGTGGATCATAAAACACAACAGACCACAATCGTTTCTAAGGTACTAAATCAGTAGGCTGTGGCCCATGGGCGGGTGTGTCCTTTCTCTCAGAAGGTAAGTTGAAGCAAGACCCAGGTAGTCCATCCAACCACGTCAAACATTCTCAAACTGCGTATGTTGTCCTTTTTTAACATATATGTTCTGTTCCATCAAAACAATAAAGTTAATTTCATTGACCAATTCTTGTCTAACTGGAGATTTGTCATCCAAACAGTGGGCCACTATATGCTTCCTGGCAGCATACAGGATTCTAGCTATAGTCAATTTTCCACAATCATCAACAGCAATGTCATCCACGCACCCAATACACAAGTCAGCGGATTCCTTGGGATGCCCAACCCTGTTACTTCCTGTGTCAAGTTAAGGGTCTGCACCCAAATGTTCTGCAGGCTGGGGCAGGACCACATCATATGCAAGAGGTCCGTCCCATCCTCAGAACAGCGCGGAAAACATGAATTCCCCGCAATCCTGCCCTTTTCATCGAGTCCTGGGGTCCTGTACACCCTATGGACCAAATAGAGTTGTGACACTCTCCTGGCCTCGCACATATAAACTCTGGGAATAAATTGTAGTATATTCTCCCACTGAGAATCCAAAATTGATCCCACGTCTACCTCCCATTTCTCTCTGAACGTGGATGGGTGACATTGCAGGAGTGAGTTCAAGAACCCTCTATACATGAGGGAAATAAAACCCCTTGTGACCCTCAGTGACCAAATAAGATTCCCTAAATTATCTGATTGCACAGTTATTTGTGATATTTTAAGTTGCCGAGTAATGGTGTGCCGCAGCTGTAAATACTGGAAGAATAATGATTAACTCAAAGGGAATCCCCTCAAGTGCAACACCTCCACCAACCTGGGATCAAACCAGATTGACATGTAGCTCGAGAACTCTGTTACGCCCCTCCTCTGTTTAACTCTTTGCCAAATTTTATCCAACATGGCAATCATCGGGAATTATATCGGACTCACCTGGAACCTACCAGCCTCCAGGCTAGCAAGCAACATGCCCCTCCCCACTGTAAAGTCAAGAAAGCTTCCCTGCTGGAGTAGATTGTATGGGGTCACCCCAACCCACCATGTGCTGACACTGAGATGCCACATAATGAACCCACGGGTTCTGGACCGCCAGACCCCACTCCTCATTTGATTTCTGTAAATGCTCTAACTTAATGCGTGCCCTGCTACCCTTCCAAATCAAATCCCGAAAAAGAGAGTTAATCCGGTAGAATTTATTTTGTGCCAGCCAGATTGGAGTACTATGGAGTATATATAGAGTTGAGGCATAAGGATCATTTTAAGTAGATTAACAACAAGAAAGGATTGTGGTCAATCTTTAGGAGCGCTCAGGCTTAGGGGACAAACCTCCTTTATTTGTTTAGACACCAATACGCGTTTCCACAGCGATCCACTGTCTTCCTCAGTTGTTCCCAGGTGATACACCAAGATTGTGAAGGGGTTACACAACCTTTCCAGGTGAGCAGCACATCCTCACACACATAGAATAAGATCCCCACTAGACCACCGGGTACCTCTAATGTGCGCTCTCTTTATCTCTTTGTTTCATTTTAAGTAGATTAGCTCTACCTGCCACAGACAGAAACAGCCTCTTCCACGCTCCGACCTTTTGCTGAAATGTACTAATAAAAGGAGTCAGATTGAGCTGCTCGTAATCCTCAAATTTAGCTCAAACCACAATGCCCAGGTATTTAAATTCACTAACCACCCGCAAAGGGATCCCAGGGTCTAGTGTCAGGGGAGCAGCCGAATCCAGGAGAAGCAACACGGATTTATCCCAATTAATGGACAGTTCTGAAATAGAGCCAAATTTTTCAATTGTTGTCATGGCAGATCTCAAGGAATCTCGCGGGTCAGCCAGAAACAGCAACACATTGTCAGCATATAAGGCCACTTTTTCCACATGACACCCATACTTGAAGCCCTTGTTCTTGTTACCCCGAAGCTTTGCCGTTAATGGCTCCACGGCAATAGCAAACAGCAAGGGAGATAGGGGGCACCCTTGCCTCGTCCCTCTATGTAAGGAGAAGCACCCTGACAAATGGTCATTTACCTGTATTTTAGCATTGGGGGATGCATACAGCAGCCGCACCCAACTAATGAACTGTTCTCCATATCCCATTGTTCTCATTACCACCCATAAATACCACCATTCCACGCTATCAAAGGCCTTGGCGGCATCTAGGGAAACTATCACCCTCTGTCCTAAATTATCTGCCCTTGCCTACATGTTCAGAAATATTCGCCGGAGGTTAATTGCTGTGGATTTAATGGGCATGAACCCGGATTGATCTTGGTGTATTAGGGATTCAATCACCTTATTGAGTCAGTTAGCCATCATTTTAGCCAATAGCTTGATGTCGGTAGTCAACAGTGAAATTGGATGATAAGAAACTGGATCTGTCAGATCTTTACCCTGTTTTGGCAATACAACAATTATGGCTTCCCACATGGAACGCTGTGGCTTTTCCCCAGCCAAGATAGCAGTGTATACCTCCATCAAAGTGGGAAGCAACATGTCCTTATATTTCCTGTAGACTTCCTCCGGGATGCCATCTTCCCCCAGAGCCTTGTCATTAGGCATGGAAGCCAGAAATGCTTCATGTTCCTCCATGTCAAAAGGCTCTTCGAGAAGCCTCTGCTCCGCTAATGAGAGCCGGGGAAGCTGCACCTCCGCTAAGAAATCACCAATTTCATCCTCTGTCGGCTGCACTTGGGACTTATACAAATCCGAGTAGAATCCCATCATAACCTACAAAATGACCCTACTATACGTGTGCTCACACTCATCTTTCGCCTTTAATTCAGGGATATATGCAGATTCCCTTTGGGCCGCCACTACCCTGGACAAATGATGACCAGCTCTCTCCCCTTTCTCAAAGAATTTCATCATATGGAACATTGTTTTCCGTTCCGCAGTTTTCATGGTCAACTCAAACACCTCTCCCCAACGCTATCCTCAAACGTTCCTGAGCCTCAGGGGTTTGCTCCTCTATTAATGCCTCCTCAGCTCCCTCCCACTCCCTGATCAGCTCCTGATCTCTCCTACATGTTTCAGCTTTAAATTGCGATATTTCTTTAATACATAACCCTCTAAAATAGGCCTCAATGGCTTCCCAGACAGTCAACACTGAGGCTGACCCCATATTAATTTTGAAGAATTCCAGCTTGTCAGACCCCATATGTCCATCCAGATCTATCAAGTGGAGCCAGAACAGGTTTAGTCTCCATAGGGGTCTCCTGGAAAGCTCAGAGCCTGGCCCTTCAAGCAGCACACACATAGGTGAGTGGTCCAACAGAGTCCTAGCCAAGCATGTTACCTCACTAACCAGTCCAACATTAGATCATTCCCCATGGCTAGGCAAATCTTGGACTATGAGGCAAAGGCAGCCAAGAAGAAGGAGTATTTATAAACTCCCATGTGGTGGGTTCTCCAAATATCAAATAAGGCAATTTCTTTCAAAACCGCACCACAGGGAGTACAGTTATCACCCGGTCTCAATATCATCCGCCTACCTCTGTCCCAGTGAGTATCAGGAATATTGTTAAATTTGCCTATTATCAAAAAGGGAACTCCCGGGAATCATCCACTACCTCCATAACCCTGTGAAGCAGTTTCCCACAATACTGCGTGAGATATATATTGAGACCAGTGACATCAACAACAAATCATCCCAGCAGAGCTATAATCACTTTACGCTGTTCAAAAGGTGTACCTGAGCAAGAACACAGACCCCCCTCGAGTATGATGAATATGTTGTGTGATACCCTGCCTGCAGGCAGCCCTTATTAAGGAGACTAGATGGTGGCCCGATTCTAACGCATCAGGTATTCTAGAATATGTATGTAGTTGACATACTGTGACTGACAGAACTTGTTCAGTCAACTTGAGTGAACAAAATATATATATATATATATATCTATCACAGCGCTATGGTATATGGTGGTACATTACAGCACATGTATAGCAGCACTATAGTATATGGCGGTACATGTATAGCTGCACTATAGTATATGGAGGTACATTATAGTACATGTATAGCAGCATATAGTGTATGGCGGTCATTACAGTACATGTATAGCAGCACTATAGTATATGGCGGTACATTATAGTACATGTATAGCAGCACTATAGTATATGGCTGTACATTACAGTACGTGAATAGCAGCGCTATGGTATATGGCGGTACATTACAGTACAAATATATAGCAGCACTATAGTATATGGCAGTACATAACAGTACATGTATAGCAGCGCTATGGTATATGGCGGTACATTATAGTACATGTATAGCAGCACTATAGTATATGGTGGTACATTATAGTACTTGTATAACAGCACTATAGTATATGGAGGTACATTACAGTACATGAATAGCAGCGCTATAGTATATGGCGGTACATTATAGTACTTGTATAACAGCACTATAGTATATGGAGGTACATTACAGTACATGTATAGCAGCACTATAGTATATGGCGGTACATTATAGTACTTGTATAACAGCACTATAGTATATGGCAGTACATTATAGTACATGTATAGCAGCGCTATGGTATATGGCGGTACATTACAGCACATGTATAGCAGCACTATGGTATATGGTGGTACACTATAATACTTGTATAACAGCACTATAGTATATGGAGGTACATATCAGTACATGTATAGCAGCACTATAGTATATGGCGGTACATTACAGTACATGTATAGCAGCGCTATGGTATATGGTGGTACATTACAGCACATGTATAGCAGCACTATAGTATATGGCAGTACATTACAGTGCATGTATAGCAGCGCTATGGTATATGGCGGTACATTACAGTACATGTATAGCAGCGCTATGGTATATGGCAGTACATTACAGTACATGTATAGCAGCGCTATGGAATATGGCGGTACATTACAGTACATGTGTAGCAGTGTTATAGTATATGGCTTTACATTACCGTACATGTATAGCAGCACTATAGTATATGGCAGTACATTACAGTACATGTATAGCAGTGCTATAGTATATGGCGGTACATTACAGTACATGTATGGCAGCGCTATTGTGTCGCCCCAGGGTGTTGGGTTCTCGGGTATCAGGCGGCAGAAGGGTTAACTGTATCACGGGGAATGGCGACCGCACCTGATCCCGTGTCCCGGGGGACTATTCTCTTTAAAAAGGGGGAATTTTTGTACAAGGGATTATTTACAAAGTTAGTTTGTCGTGACGCCACCTGCAGTTCCTGGTGAAGTAGCACCAGCGCCGCCACAGTCCTCCGGAGGTCAGTGGTATTGCGGCTGAGATGTTGTAGTTCTCCGCAGGCAGGACTGGGACCTCCGGGGCAGCAATCCTTTGTAGGAAGGCTAACATCTTGCTGCCTTTCTCACTAGCTAAGGAAAGCCTAGGGTCAGCCAGGTGGGGAATGACTCATCTAGGGAAGGACTCATCTAGGGCTAATAGGGAGGGCACGGTTTAGCCTCAGGTGAGTGTTTAGGGGTCACCCCTCTCCCTATCATCAGGGTCCACCTTTTCCCTTTTTTTTCTGCATGCTGGATGTGTCCTCGCTCTTGTCATTATAGTGTGTGCCCCATGGTATAATCACATCTTTCTCCTTCAGACTCTCATATTACATGGAGCAGATTTCTTGCAGATATTTCAGATTGATCTAATTGCGGTTTGCAGAAAACACTTGGACGATTTCATGTGGGTGAAGGATTATTTGTGTATTTTCTCCAAGGCAATAAGGAGTTTCTAATTACTGAGTAAATATTCTGAGACTTTAATCAATTGCCCAGAAGATGCCCGGAGGCGGCAAAAGTGGTGATGCAGGAAATGTTCATGAGGAAACGGTTACATCCTTGTAATGCAATTCTGCATGATGCAATGTAGATAGAGATTTGCTCACACAATGTCCACTCTCAACTCATATCTATTACCGTATATACTTACCTAAAATTGTCCATCATCCACTTCCGTTCGGACATCCTCGAATCCCACAATCCACCGCTCTGCACCAGAAGTACGCCGACTGCCATTGGAATACCCAAGTGATGGGTATTCTAATAGGGCATCCGCTCGTGGTACCAGGCTCTTGCACAGTACCAACAGCGGGACCCCCCTGCCGCTGGACCCGTTGCTGGACCCCCCCACCACCACTGGACCCACCGCTGGACCCCTCCGCCACCGCTGGACCCGACGCTGGATCTGCCACATCCCGCCGTCACCGTGCACTCACAGCCACCAGGAAAGACCGCGGTTTGTGGCCTGTGCTGGAGATGGGGTGTGGGCACCCTCTGGTGGCGCCGCACCACATCTCCAGCACAGGCCTCAAACTGCAATATTTCCTGCAGCCTGAGACGGCACAGAGATGGGTGGATGGACAGGCAGCGGCTGGTCCGGCGGCATGACACACACACACCCCACACACACACACACCCACCCACTTCCCATACAAACCTCACACACACACCACTCCCCCATACACACACAGACCCCACACACACACCACACACACACACCGCCGGGACACCTATGCCGGACCCCCCGCCCCTGCTGGACCCCCCCGCCGCACCCCCGCCAGCACCCGCCACCGGATATCCGCTAGGAACCACCGCCGGACCCCTGTTAGTGCCCGCCGTCGCTGCTTGCCCAACCACCTCACGGATCCCAGAAAAAAGCCGTGTGAAAGCACGCTTAGAAAAAACTGATCAGTTTTTCAAAGTGCTAAAAAAAGCATTGGTGTGTGTGAACAAGGCCATACATATACACACAGTGTAATGTCCCCACACACTTACACATGCACGCACTTACACACAAACACAGGCATACAGACACATACATACACGGAGTATAATGTCCCCACATACACACACAAGCACACACATACACGCATGTGCACGCACACAAACACATGCATATATACATGCAGATACACACATTAGCACACACACAGTGTAATGTCCCCACACACACATTCACGTGCATGCACATACACACATGCAAACATGCACATACAAACACACACAGTATAATAAACCCACACACACCCGTGCATACACACGCAGATATACACGTGTAGATACACACACACATAAAAACACACATCTACGCACAGTAGAATGTTCCCACATGCACATAAACATGCACGCACATACACACATGCAAGCACGCACATACACACAAACACGCATACACACACAGTATAATGTCCCCACATTCTCATACACACACGCACATGCATGCGCATATACACACATGCACTCACACACATACACACGCAAGCACAAACATAGGCACATACACACAAGCACATACACGCCCATGCATAACCACATGCAGATAGCATACACACACGCACATACATACACACAGTATAATATCCCCATACACACAAACACACACAATACAATGTCCGCACATACAGACATGCACATATATACAAACACATGCACGTGCAAACACTCGCTGAAATATGCACACACATGCATACACAAACACGCATGTACTCGCACACATACACTCATGCACATACACACCCACAGAGATGCGCATTCATAAATATGCACAAATATACAGACACATACATGCACACACATGCACACAAATGCCTACATACACATGTGCATACATACACGCGCACACATGCATATATACACATGTGGCATACATACAACCATATATGCACACATATGCATACACACACGGACGCCATCTTTGTAACTCAGGTATACAAAGATGGTGGCCGCGTGACACATGACACTTCAAGATTACAGGATTACATCAGAGGGGAACATGGTGGGAGCTAATAAAGTGGATAACGAGGTGTTTCTGTCTTTTTTGTATGTAATAAAACATTTGTCTGTGTGTGTTTTTTTCGCCTTTAGGGCTTGGACACACAGGCGTGAAAGTCAGACGACTGCAATGCGTGATTTTCACACATTGCAATCGGACCAATGTTATTCTATGTCCGAGAGCACATTTGCGAGTGTCGGACGCTTTTTTCTCGTCCGTTTAATGGATGAGAAACAAATCGCAGCATGCTGCGACAGCATTCGATTCACGGCCGAGACTCGCCAATGCAAGTCTATGGGTCCGACAAAATCACAGACGTCACACGGACCATCCTAGAGGTATCTGTTATTTTTACTTGATACATTATCATTCTGTAGCTCAGAAATCTGTAAAATGTTCCTATAAATGATTATACAGTAAATAGCTGCTGAGAAAAAAACGCATTACACTCGGACAACACTTGGATGTGATCTGAGAGAAATGTCCGACACTCGCATAGCAGTTGGATGCAAAACAGATCAAAGAATCAGATGCCAGTCATCCGACTTTCCTAGACAAGAATTGGACCGATTTTTTCACGCAAGTGGTCTGTACCCTTACTGAAAGTATTGCTAATGGCCGGCTGTCACAATGATGGCTGACATTAGCAATACGGCTTGATATCAGCTGCTAAAAAAAAGCTGAAATCAACCCCTTCATTACCCAGTCTGCCACCACTACACGGCAGTTGGAAGAGCGGGGTAACCGTCAGATTTGGCATCTCTCATAGATGCGCCAATTCTGAGGCAGATGCTGGCTGCAATTTTCAGCATGGGCCTCACCATGCTGGGAAATCCAGCCCCCAGCTGTCTGGGTTACCTTGGCTGGCAATACAGAATATGGTGTAGTCCATGCCAATTTTTGGGGGGGGAAATTCATTTAAATAATAAAAAAAAAAGGCTTCCCTGCATTTTTCATTGCCAATGAAGGTAACACCAGGTAGCGGGGGTTGGCAGCCAGTAGCTGCTTGGTTTACCTGCGCTGGCAAGACAAAATACAGCAAAGCCCTACACATTTTTTACCAGGAAATTTAATAATAAAGTGTGAATATGGCAATCTAATACATTTACTTAAATACATTGGGAGAGAGCACGGCGGGAGAGGTTAGAGACAGACGCCAACCCTAGCACCAGAGGGCTGCCCCATCATGATGTCACTGCCCTCCCGATGCGATAGCATTGGGTTCACATCTAGTAAAATATAATGTAGCATACATAGTGTTTTACCGCCCATGTAATTTATGCTGCCATAATACATGCATAAAAGGTTGTTTGTCAGGTGATTCATTCTACAAAACCAGTCAGCATACAGGGGAATGCAAACGTTTGGGCACCCCTGGTCAAAATTATTGTTATTGTGAGCAGTTAAGCAAATGATCTCTAAAAGGCATAAAGTTATAGATCACACACTTCATTTGTATATTAGGAAAATAAATACATTATTTTCATCTTTAATGTTTTAAAAATTACGAAATGATGACGGGCCAATGACAAATTATAGACACCCTTGAGATTTTACTTACACAAAATTGGAGTAATTTCACAAGCCGAACAGTTTAGTGCAAAAAAAGGGAGATACATTTTTTATTTTACACAAACAAGATGACAAACTGGGTTACAATAAAATGTTGTCAGGGTCCACAGCAATAGATCCAGTCAAGCACACAGACACCGTCCCATGTTACATGCAGGGTAAATGGTATTCCAATACATATCAGATCTCCTGATCCACAGATTACCAGGCTCAATATAACCACACTATAGCAAGTGCAGTTAGAATGGATAGGACCTTATGAAGTGCTAATGTATCTGCTCTTCTATATACATAATCACCAGTTTTACGCTTCCGGCCACTGTGCCGCTATTCCAGAATCCTTTGCATCGCTGCAAGCAATGGCGCGCATGCGCCATCCTGAGCCGCCGCTTCCTGGCCAGAAACGCAAAACTGCTCATTATCTGGGGCTGGACAACATAAACCCCCAAACCCCCACCACTGCCCGGTCCACGCACCGCCCGCCGCTCCCCCGCCGCTCACCCCGTCATTCTCCTCCTTGCTGCATTGAGCTCCGACATTCCATCACAGCGGGGGGCGGAGTTAACAAATGACGTCATAATAATAATAATAAAACTTTATTTGTATAGCGCCAACATATTCCGCAGCGCTTTACAGTACAGCGGTACATATAAGAAAAATATACGGTACAGAAAGCTAATGCAGAACAGTAGTTACATACAATAAACATAGAATCAACTTAGGAAATACAATAAAAAGGGAAAAAATGAAGGTGACCCTGCTTGAAGGAGCTTACAATCAAAGACGGGATGGGAACACAAAGTACAGGGGCTTATAACAATGAATATCTTATGTCTAAATGACTACTGTTAGGGAGAAGGATAGGCCGCCCTGAAGAGGTGTGTTTTTAGGGAGCGTCTGAAGCTATGCAAGTTGTGGATGGTCCTAATTTCTTGGGATAGAGCATTCCAGAGGTTTGGTGCAGCTCGAGAGAAGTCTTGGAGTTGGGAATGGGAGGTTCGGATTAATGCCGATGTTAGTCTGAGGTCACGTTCAGAGCGAAGGGGACGGGTGGGGTGGTAGACAGAGATGAGGGTGGAGAGGTAAGGAGGTGCCGCACCATGAATAGCTTTGTGGGTGACGACGAGCAATTTGAATTGGATTCTATAGTGTACGGGCAGCCAATGTAGTGACTGGCACAGAGCAGAAACATCTGAGTAATGGTTTGCTAGATAGGTGATCCTGGCTGCTGCATTGAGGATAGACTGGAGAGGAGAAAGCTTACTGTGGGGGAGGCCAGCTAATAAGAAATTACAGTAGTCAAGGCGGGAATGAATCAGGGCCACTTTGAGGGTTTTAGTTGTTTCCATGGTGAGGAAAGGGCAAATTCTGGAGATATTTTTCAGATGCAAGCGACAGGAGCGGGTGAGAGATTGTATATATGGAGTGAAGGAGAGATCAGTGTCCATCAAAACACCGAGACAGCGAGCCTGCTGACTAGGCATTATCGTGGTGCCCCCACACCGAGAGAGAGATGTCAGGTTTAGGGAGGTTGGCAGAGGGTGGGAGCAGAAGAAGTTCAGTTTTGGAAAGGTTGAGTTTCAGATAGAGAGCGGACATGATAGTGGAGACTGCGGTTAGACAGTCATTGGTGTTCTTTATTAGAGCGGGAGTGAGGTCAGGGGCTGAAGTGTAAAGTTGTGTGTCATCAGCATAAAGATGGTACTGGAAGCCAAATCTGCTGATGGTCTGTCCGATCAGGGCTGTGTAGAGAGAGAAGAGGAGAGGGCCAAGGACTGAACCCTGAGGGACCCCAATAGTGAGAAGAAGAGGGGAGGAAGTGGAGCCAGAGAATGATACACTGAAAGAGCAGTCAGAAAGATAGGAAGAGAACCAGGAGAGAGCCGTGTCCTTGATGCCAATGGAGTGCAGCATAGAGAGTAGGAGATGGTGGTCAACAGTGTCAAAAGCCGCAGAGAGGTCAAGAAGGATAAGCAGAGAGTGGTCACCATTATGTTTTGCTGTCAGAAGGTCATTGGTCACTTTGATGAGGGCAGTTTTTGTAGAGTGTAAGGGGCGGAAGCCAGACTGCAATGGATCTAAAAGAGAGTGAGTGGCGAGGTAATGGGTGAGGCGGGTGTAGACCAGGCGCTCCAGGAGTTTTGAGATGAAGGGGAGATTGGAGACAGGTCTGTAGTTATTTGTGCAGGATGGGTCAAGGGATGTTTTCTTTAATAATGGAGTAATGATCGAGTGTTTGAAGGAGGAGGGGAAGATGCCAGTAGAGAGGGAGAGATTGAAGATTGTGGTTAAGTGAGTGGTGACCACTGGAGAGAGGGTCTGTAGTAGGTGTGAGGGAATGGGGTCAGAGGTGCATGTAGTGGAACGTGAGGACGAGAGGAGCCTGCAGACTTCTTCTTCTGTGGCTGGGTCAAGAATGGAGAGTGAGCCAGAGGAGATGTGGGGACAGATGGGAGTAGAAACACTTGAAGGTTGGGAGCTGTTTTCCTGACGGATGTTTTCTATTTTCTCTGTGAAGAGGCCAGATCATCAGCACAGAGGTCAGTGATAGGAGCCTGCACTTTCGGACTGAGGAGAGAGTGAAAGGTGTCAAAGAGTTTCTTTGAGTTGTTGGCTAGTGAGGAGATCAGGGTGGTGAAGTAGGTCTGTTTGGCGAGGTGAAGGGCAGAGCTATAGGTTTTTAGCATGAATTTATAATGGATGAAGTCTCCTGGTGAGCGAGTTTTCCTCCATAGGCGCTCGGCACTCCTCGAGCATCGTTGGAGGAATCGAGTTTGTGATGTGAGCCAGGGCTGTTTTACTCTGTGTTTGGAGGTTCTGAGGGTGGGGGCGCTACTTGGTCCAGGGTACTTTTGAGAGTCTCATTGTAGTAACTCACAGCCAGATTGGGGCAGGAGAAGGAGGAGATTGGGGACAGTGATGAGAGAAGAGAGTCTGTGAATGTATGAGGGTTGATGGCCTGTAGGTTTCTGAATGTGTGATAGGTCGGACTATGCTGTGATGGGCGAGGGTTTGTGAGTATGAAGGAGAGAATGTTGTGATCAAAGAGAGAAGGAGGTGAGTTGTCTAAGGAGGAGGTAGAGCAGAGTCGGGTAAAGACCAGGTCAAGGGGGTTACCATCCTTATGTGTCTCAGAGGTTGATAGTTACGAGAGGCCAAGAGCAGTGGTTAGAGATAGGAGCTGGGATGCAGATGTGGAGTAGGGGCTGTTTATGGGGATGTTAAAGTCTCGCAGGATGAGGGTTGGTAATTCTGAGGACATGAAGTGCGGCAGCCACGCGGAGAGAAGTGGTCGAGGAAGTGGGTAGGTGAACCTGGGGGGCGATATACCACCGCTACTCTTAGGGGGAGGGGACGAAACAGCCTAATGGTGTGAACCTCAAAAGAAGGTAATGAGAGTGATGGAGTGGGGGGGGATGACCTGGAAAGTACATTGTGAGGACAGGAGTAGGCCAACTCCACTACCACGTCTGTTTCCAGGTCTCGGGGAATGAGAGAAGTGTAGACCGCTGTAGGAGATAGCAGCAGGGGAGGCAGTGTCTGAGTCCTGGATCCAGGTTTCAGTAAGGGCCAAAAGGTTAAGAGAGTTAGTGAGAAAGTAGCTGTGGATAAAGGGAAGTTTGTTGCATGCGGACCGTGTATTCCAGAGGGCACATTTAAAAGAGGGAGATGAAGGTGAGCAGGTAATGCTAATAAGGTTACTGGGATTTCTGTGCAAGGCGTGGGGGGGGGGGGGGTTGAAGTTGGAAGAGGGTGGACCAGGATTGGGAGAAATATCGCCTGATATAAGCAGTAATAGAAAGAGAAGGAGGGAGTAATGTTTGGCTCTATGACATTGTTTTTGTTGATGCCAGACCCTGGAATATGACGGGCTTAAATTATTGAGTAGGGTGAAGAGAGTATGGGAGCAGGACATAGTAAAGGGAAGTAGAGAGGGGCTGATGTGGATAAAGGGTGATGGAGGGGGAATGGGGCAGTAAAAGTGGATGACTAATGCACATAATGGGTATGACCAAGGACACTCCCACCACATAAAACCAACGCCCATTATCACGCCCCTATGTTAACTCCGTCTCCCTCACCCATTCCATTTTCCACCTCAATGCTGCAAGGACAATAATGTGGGGCTGAGCTGGAGCATGCACCCTACTGCTACTCACCCCCTACTGCCCTTCTCATGCCCTCATTACCCCCCCACTCTACCACACTGCCCCTGCTTACCCCCCCACTCACCCACACTGCCCCTGCTCACCCCTTTTACCCCCCTTTGCCCTCACTCCCCACACTGCCCCTGCTTACCCCCCTACTCACCCACACTGCCCCCACTCACCTACACTGCCCCTGCTTAGCCCCCCACTCTGCCCCTGCTTACCCCCACACTGCCCCTCCTCACCCCTCTTACCCCTCGTATGCCCTTACTCCCCACATTGCCCTTGCTTACCCCCCATTCACCCACACTGCCCCTCCTCACCCCTCTTACCCCCTCGTATGCCCTCACTCCCCACATTGCCCCTGCTTACCCCCCATTCACCCGCACTGCCCCTGCTCACCCCTCTTATCCCCCCACATGCCCTCACTCCCCACACTGCCCCTGCTGCTCATGCCCCCACTGTCCCTGCTTACCCCTCTCACTTCCCCACATGCCCCCACTCACCCACACTGCTCCTGCTTACTCCCCCACACTGCCCCTGCTTACCCCTCTCACTCCCCCAACTGGCCCCAATCACCCACACTGCCCCTGCTCAACCTCCCACTCACCCACACTGCCCCTGCTCATGCCCCCACTCACCCCACACTGTCCATGCACAGCTCCCACTCACCCCACACTGCCGCTGTTTACCCCTTTCACCTCCCCACTCACACTGCCCCTGCTCATCCCTCATACCCCCACATGCCCTCACTCCCCACACTGCCCTGCTGATGCCCCACAAAGTGAAGTGACAGCTGCTGCCCCCAGTGCCAAAGAGCCCGCCCCCATCTTGATGTCACCGCACTCCCGATGCGATAGCATCGGGCCTTTTTACTAGTTATATATAAAGTGCTCATAAAGTGCTTATCATACATGCTCCTATCTAAGGAATCACTCCCCTGTCCCAATGCACCTTACTAACTTTAGTGCTGAGCTCTGGATTTTTTTGGAATCAAGGAAAAGAAAGTTATGTTTTACCCATCTGTCTTATGCAAGAACTGTGTGCAGCCGAGTAATAGGCGCCCCACTACGGGGAACTCCCCCTGATGAAGCTATGATTTAAAGAGAAGAAACGTACATTGGTGACCGTAAGGGGGGAATCCTTACACTGGGAGTCTTGCGCGGGCATTCACACTTTGTGTAATCTGGGGAGGGCAACCTTATAACACCTGAATGCGCTACTCTGGTATTATTTGCAATATGGTCGGTTTGTGCTGTGGTTTACCTACAGCACTGGTTATGTATAGGGGAATATACCGTACCTTACTGAATGTAACAGCACTGCCTATCAGATGCGGTTTATTACAATACACTTGTGTAATGAGGTGTGCAGTTCAGATTGTATTATTGAAATTGAAACTGAAATGAACTGTGCACAGTCCGCACTTGTCCACCAGGGGGCATCAGTGGACTGTACAATCACAGAGCTGGGAAACTCCCAGCCATCTCTGTTGTTTAACCAGGAAGTGAAAGCAGAGGATGAGAGCAGTATAAATCCAGAGCTGAGAAGATCTACCTGCGGATGTCTGTTTAAAGTGGACTATTTTGCTACACCTTGCCGGAAAAATCACCCCGCAGAAGCCCCTGTGACTGATCCTGGGCCACTGGACATTGGTGCTGTGTATCTGGCCGCTCTGCAAAACCTTGCCCGCCGAGCACCCAGAGTGCATGTGCTGGGGCCGTGACCGACATAAGGGAGCCATTTGTGCTGCTGTGATCTCCCTTCTGCTGTTGCTCTGTGTGCCCTGAGACTGGGAGAGACAGACTGTTACCTGCAGAAGGAGACCAAAGAAGAAGAGTGAGGAGATCCCCAGGCCTGCTACGTGGGAGCGACATCTTCTTCTGTGATAAGACTGGTACGTGATTTTAGGGAAAGTTAGGGAAAGATACCTTCATTGTTGTGTTTTCTTTTCTTGCTGCGTACCCGGAAGAAGTGAAGATCCAGAGACTCTAATATATACAAGTGCGCATATAGTTCGGTTGACTGTGAGATAAATATGTTTTACAGTAAAGAAATGTTATTATCGGTTAAACCTGAGTATGGGGATTCTGTTGAGAAAGATCATACACACACACCCGCGGCCTTACCACCGGTCGCTACACTTGCACCTTATTTTACAATGTCTGTGTTAACTCCTTCATCTATGGAGTGCTGTTGTTGAAATGTGATATCTGCTCTTCCTATCATTGTAACCCATTACTGTGTGTAATATTCTTCCGACTCATCATTGTATACACTGTGTCATTTGTCCGTATATTAGTGTGAGCCCCACACTGACCCTGTGTGCCCACTTGTTCTTTTTCCAAATATGCTGTGAAAAGATATATTTTTTACTTGATAAAATAACTTAAATGCCCCCTCCTGTCCCTGCCCCTGCTGTTTTTGAATTCTGTGTTTGGAGGTCTTGTGTGCCTGGTGACAATTGTCGTCCAGACACACTTTTTGTATGGAATTTCTATATCTAAGCTGTGATAGTTGCATAAGAGGCTGATACTAGGCACTAACCATGCAGGGCGCCCCAACTTTGTATCAGCTAATTTTCTTTTTTTAATATTTAACCCTTCACAATCTTGCCTTTTCCCTTTCTTGCCCTGTAATTTTTTAATATAGACATACTAGATGTGAGCCCAATGCTGTCACACCAGGTGTGTGGTGACCTGACGATGGTGATGGAGTGTGTGGTGCTGGGGTCAGCAGCTGCCTCCACCCTGTGTGCACTGTTGGCCCCCTGTGCAACACCATGTGGTCGATCTTTGCCCCCTCCGTGGTGGATCTGCCCCCGCAGTGTTTGCTTTCTCCCATCCCCCACTGTGCTCACTCTCATGCAGCAGGTGAGAGCTGGTAGAGCAGAGCAAGGGTGAGCATAGCAGGGGGAGAGCGGAGAACAGTGGAGGGACAGCAGGGGGACAGTGGAGCACAGCAGAGCAGAGAAGGGGTCAGAGGGGTACAGCGTAGCACAGCAGGAGACAGCGGAGCAGAGAAGGGGTCAACAGAGCAGAGAAGGGGTCAGCAGAGCAGAGAAGGGGTTAGCGGGAGACAGTGGAGCACAGTGGGGGACATTGGAGCACAGCAGGGGACAGCAGGGCAGATAAAGGGTCAGTGGAGCAGAGAAGCAATCAGCGAGGGGACAGCGAAGCACAGTGAGGTACAGAGGAGCACAGCAAGCAGAGCAGGGGACAGTGGAGCACAGTGGGAGACAGCGAAGCACAGCGGGGGAGAACTGAGCAGAGTGGGTAAGAGCTGAGCAGAGTGGGGAAAAGCTGAGCATAGTGGGGGACAGCGGAGCACAGCGTCAGACAGCGGGGGACAGCAGAACACAGTGGGGGACAGCAGAACAGAGTGGGGGACAGCAGAACAGAGTGGGGTTTATCTGAGCACAGTGGGGAACAGTGGAGCAGAGTGGGGGACAATGGAGCAGAGTGGGGGAGAGCTGAGCAAGGGTGAGGGAAGCACAGTGGGGGACAGCGGAGAAAGGAGGAGGACAGTGGAGTAAAGCAAGCAGAGTGGGGGACAGCGAAGCACAGCAGGAGACCGTGGAATAGATAAGGGGTTGTCAGAGCACAGCGGGGGACAGATCAGACAAGGGGTCAGAGGGGACAACAGAGCACAGTGGGAGACAGCAGAGTAGAGAAAGGGTCAGTGGGGGACAGCGGATCACAGCAGGGGTGAGCTGAGCACAGCAGGAGAAAGCTGAACACAGAGGGGGAGAGCTGAGCAGAGTGGGGGAGAGCTGAGCAGAGTGGGGGAGAGCTGAGCACAGCGGGGGAGAGCTGAGCAGAGTGGGGGAGAGCTGAGCACAGGGGGGAGAGTTGAGCAGAGTGGGGGAGAGCTGAGCACAGTGGGGGAGAGCTGACCACAGTGGGGGACAGCGGGAGAGAGCTGAGCACAGCATGGGAGAGCAGAGTGGAGGAGAGCTGAGCAAAGTGGGGGAGAGCTGAGCAGAGTGGGGAAGAGCTGAGCAGAGCGGGGGACAGCGGGAGAGAGGTGAGCACAGCAGGGGAGAGCAGAGTGGAGGAGAGCTGAGCAAAGTGGGGGAGAGCTGAGCAGAGTGGGGGAGAGCTGAGCAGAGTGGGGAAGAGCTGAGCAGAGCGGGGGACAGCGGGAGAGAGCTGAGCACAGCAGGGGAGAGCTGAGCAGAGTGGGGGAGGGCTGAGCAGAGCGGGAGAGAGCTGAGCACAGCGGGGGAGAGCTGAGCACAGTGGGGGACAGCTGAGCACAGAGGACCACAATAGGGGACAGTGGAGCACAGTGGGAGATGATGGAACAGCGAGGGGCAGAGCAGGGGAGCTGCTCTCTGTACCTGCTGCTCTTTGTCTGCTAAAGAGCCTTTGCTAATGTCAGTCATCACCTCCCAACCATCCCGGATCCAGCGGGACAGTCCCGATTTTGAGCTTCTGTCCTGCTGTCCCAGCCGGGAGGTTACATTTCCCGCACTGCAGTGAGCTGCCGACCATGCCCCCTAGACATTTTAGCTCTGTGTGTCATGGATCATCAGTGCTCTGCCCTGGAATATCCAGGTCAAGTGTCTTTTTTTATTGAATAAAGTTTCGTGCCGCTCGTACACATGCATGGATTGCTGACTGCCCTGCGCGGCTCTGTGACCTCGGCAGTCCCCTCCGCACACTGCTCTCCCTCACCCCAGCTGTGGCCGACTCTGCCGAGGATTCTTCCATCGTTCTGCACTGAGACTGCAGTGAGTGCCCAGCATCAGTGAGGGGAGGGGGACGTCGTTCTGTAGCAGAAGGTGGGCGGGCCAAGTCTGTGCGGGAGGTGGGGGGAGAAACACAAGGCAGTCTGCCCTGAGGAGAGGGGATAGAAGTGCAGCCACAGGAGCCCCCTCCCTCCTGTAATCTCACTAATTGCTCTGCTGTCGGGAGGAGGGGGAGAGAAGGAGAAGGAGACCTCCTGCGTGATGATTCCAACTTCAGGCCTCCCCCACTGCTGTACTGCCACTGAAGAAGAGAGTGAGTATATATGTGTTCATGTATGTATGACAGTATGTGTGATGCTGTGAGAGTGATGCATGTGCTGTTTGTGAGTGATGCGTGTGGTGTGTGAGTGATGCGTGTGTGGCACCCCAAGGGTTAATGTGCCACAGAAACATCAACACAGGTTTACTCCCCACACAACACTACACTAGAAAGTGGGAGGAGCTGAGGTGGCACCTGCACTAGTGGGAGGAGCTAAAGTTGTTTACCACAGAGCAGGAGTGACAGTTAGTCAGTTAGTTGAGTCTGGAGTTTAGCTCAGAGGAGAGTCAAGTAGAAGTGGGGGTCCTGAGTGGCCTGAGGAGAGGAGACAGAGGAACATACCCAGGATAAAGAGTTACCCCAAACTTAACCCCGGAGAGGGCGCTTAAGATGGATACCGGATCCGAGGCTGTGCCTGAGACAGAGAGGACAGTAAACACCGGGATAGTGAAGGTCCACCATCTTCACTGTATCATAGCAAAGCAATACGGAGGGGTCAGTGACACAGAGGACTCAGGTTGCCCAGCAGATTGGTACCCGTGAGCAGAGACAGGGCAAGCAGTTCAGCTACAAGCAGCAGCAGGGCCACACACAGCGTTTAAGTAGGAAGCCAAAGACCCGGTCAGGGTGAGAGCAACCTGGTACAGACTCCATGGACAATATTGTGATTTACCATCTGCAAGTAAAGACTTGGAAAACAACAGAAACCGTGAGTGTGTGTGATCCTTATGCTGAAGCCCCACTTGCCCTCATAAACTGCCATTGCCTCTACTTTCATCATCTCTACTGCTACCCCTACTCTCCTGCAGCATCTATAACCATCATCACAGACTTTAACTACTACTACCACTGCCCTGGGGAACCCAGTTCTGCCCACAGAAACTATTCCATCCTAGCTGCCAAAATATCATCCCCGGAGGTTCTGCAGCAGCGGTGGTCCCCATTATTGACCACACAATGTGGGTGGCGTCACGACTGACAAATCCCCTGTAAATAACCCCCATTTTATTGCGCGGGCCCGGGACACGGTCCGGACCAGGACCGCAGTGACATCCCCCAGCAGCACCCCGGTCCGGCACCGAGTACCCCGTCCCAGTGGGCTCCACACGTGTGTGTAAGAATGTGTGAGCTGTGTGTTAGAGTGATGCGTGTCTAAGTGTGATGCTTGTGTGTGAGTGGTGCGTGTAGTGTGTGAGTGAGGCGTGAGTTTGTGAGATATCTGTGGTGTTACATGGGACTGCAGATGACAACTACTGCATTACCTATACTGTTATCAGTGTTATCTGTGATGTTACATGGGAGTGCAGGTGACATTTACTATATTATCTGTACTCAGAGATATCACCGTGTTATCTGTGATGTTACATAGGACTGCAGGTAACATCTACTACATTATCTGTACTCAGAGCTATCACTGTGTTATCTGTGGTGTTCATGGGACTGCAGATGACAACTACCACATTATCTGTACTGTTATCACAGTGTTATCTGTGGTGTTACATAGAACTGTAAATGACATTACTACCTCATCTGTACTCAGAGATATCATTTTGCAATCTGTGGTGTTACATAGGACTGCAGGTGACATCTACTACATTATCTGTACTCAGAGATATCACTGTTTTCTGTGGTGTTACATAGGACTGCAAGTGACATCTACTACATTATCTGTACTCAGAGATATCACTGTGTTATCTGTGGTGTTACATAGGACTGCAGGTGACATCTACTGTATTTTTCGGACTAGGGCCATGTTCACACACAATTTGCGTTTTTTTTAGCACTCCAAAAACCACATGCGTTTTTTTAAGAGTGCCAAAAAGTGTCCCTTGTGTGTCTGAAAGGATTAGAATCCTTTTTGGACTTTGTCATTTTTTCATCAAAAACGCTAGCGTTAACGCATGCGTTAACGCAGGGTGCCTATATGTGCCCTGCGTTAACACATGCGTTTCCCATAGGTCCCCATGTTAAAAAAACGCATGCGTTTTTGGAAACAACCCCATGCAGCGTTTTTTGGACTGGGGGAAAAAAACGCAAGTGGAGCTGAAAAACACATGTACACTCAAATGCACCCTGCGTTAACGCACCTGCGTTTTTTTTAACAGCCCAAAAAACGCAGAGATGGTCACAAAAGCTGATATGAGTGAACAAGGCCTATAAGATGCTTTTTTCCCCCATAAACTTTGGGTGAAAGAGGGGGTGCGTCTTGTAGTCTGAATATACGGACCTGTGTGACTGTAGGGCGCCACAGCTCTGTAGCAGCTGGAGGAGGCTGGCATAGGCTGCAGAGGCAGTGGGAGGTCACTCATTAGTGTAATGTATGTTGCACTGCATTCTCAGTGCTGAGGTGGGCGGAGGAGTGGCACATATTATAACTATACACCCCCTACATCACTGTATGTGGCTCCCCATGCTGCCGCACACCAGAAAATAATAACCAGTGTAACCTCTCCAGCGCTCCCCTCTGTCTCTCCCTGCTTGCCGCACTTTGAATACTGATTCCTCTTGCATCCCCGGCATCTGATCACGTTACCTGCACAGCGCAGTGATGTCATCGCTGTTCGCTCCGATCATACGAGGACTCAGGACACGAAGTGCGGCATGCAGGGAGAGACGGAGGGGAGCGCTGCAGAGCTAAGTTACATTGGTTATTATTTTCTGGTGTGCAGCAGCATGGGGGCCACATACAGTGATGGGGGTGGCCATAACCTGGATGGGGGTCATATCTAACATGCAAGGGGGCTATAGCCAGGATAAGAGGCTAATGTGTATATTACCTGGAAGGGGCCCAGGATGGGGACATTACCCCCATAAGTGTTAGCAGAAAACCCCATCCCCATAACTGCATTAAAACCACATTTTTTGCTTAATTTGTTATTTTCCTTATTTTCCTCCTCTAAAACCCGGGTGCGTTTTATTATCTGAAAAATACAGTAGTACATTATCTGTTCTCAGAGAGTTACGTTATGGTGTTACATTTTAATTTGGCGGGGTTGGTTGGCTGCAAAACATTTGCCTTGGGGCTTGGGCCCCGGATCTTTTCTAACCCTAGCAACACCCCTGTCACCATGACTACTGGGCGCTCCATCTGTTGTCAGCATTTCCTGCTTTCCACTTATTCGCATGCGCCACCTTGTGTTCACTCTCTGTCATCCAGGTAGTGATGTACACCCCTCTGACATCAGCACCCTGCAGTGATTGACTGTGTGCACCCCTGTGACGTCAGCACCTTGCAGTGATTGATTGTGTGCACCCCTGTGACGTCAGCACCTTGCAGTGATTGACTGTGTGCACCCCTGTGAGGTCAGCACCCTGCAGTGATTGGCTGTGTGCACCCCTGTGACGTCAGCACCCTGCAGTGATTGGCTGTGTGCACCCCTGTGATGTCAGCACCCTGCAGTGATTGACTGTGTGCACTGCTGTGATGTCAGCACCCTGCAGTGATTGGCTGTGGATGCCCCTGTGAAGTCAACACCCTGCAGTGATTGGCTGTGTGCACCCCTGTGACATCAGCACCCTGCAGTGATTGGCTGTATGCACCCCTGTGACATCAGCACCCTGCAGTGATTGGCTGTGTTCACCCCTGTGACGTCAGCACCCTGCAGTGATTGGCTGTGTGCACCCCTGTGACGTCAGCATCCTGCAGTGATTGGCTGTGTGCACTTCTGTGACATCAGCACCCTGCAGTGATTGGCTGTGAATGCCCCTGTGAAGTCAGCACCCTGCAGTGATTGGCTGTGTGCACCCCTGTGACATCAGCACCCTGCAGTGATTGGCTGTATGCACCCCTGTGACATCAGCACCCTGCAGTGATTGGCTATATTCACCCCTGTGACGTCAGCACCCTGCAGTGATTGGCTGTGTGCACCTCTGTGACATCAGCACCCTGCAGTGATTGGCTGTGTGCACCCCTGTGACGTCAGCACCCTGCAGTGATTGGCTGTGGATGCCCCTGTGAGGCTGTCTGTCGAGATGGAGGAGGAATGGAGGGAGGCTGTCGGGAGAGGAATATTTGTGTGCAAATTCAATTCTGTGGTGATAATCTTATACAAAAACAAAACCAGTCGACAGCCCCGGACTTGACCTTAATCTGTGTCAGCCGCAGCAATCTGTATGTGCTCCTTCCAGCATACACACATGGCAGCTGCATGAGACAATGGCATCTCTTCATGCCTTGAGAAATCAGAACACGCCCCTATCACGTGATAGAAATGACATCCTTGGAAGCAGCCAATACTGTCTAGTATCTACCGTACATCTGTATCCAGCCTCACCATCATGTGACTGCTCACTGTCCGTTCCCCTCCTTCTTGGATTTTGCCATGATCACGTGACAGTCGTCTAGCGAGCTACTAACGGGAAGGCCCCGCCTATTCCTTTTCCCATCCAATCAGAACAGTCAAAAAAGGTTGGAGCGAAGTTTGAAAATGAGTGTTCTTTGGTGCCTCAGGTGCCCGGTATATCTGCTCCACTGAGAGCGCTGCTTCACTTCACTATAGGAATCAGTGCTGGAACCAGAGGTTGTCACGTTTCAGGAGATAAAGGTGAGGGCAGTCTGGGCCTCATACCAGACTATGTGCCCGGCGCCTAAAATGGCCGCATGTATGGTACAATGTGAGTAATGTGGTGCCTTGCCTGTTATAGATAGTGTGATCATCGTATTTTCCTGCATCTCCCAGTGTGGAGCTTGTATCATGTCCTGTAGTGGTCATTGCAGTGTGCCATCAGGGGGCGCTATACACAGTACTGTGGACTCAGAGTAGGTGTCCATTTTGGTGGAGTCGGATTCAGGGAAATTGAGGACTTGTAGTCGGAGGTTTGGCTACTGACTGCACATCCCCGGCTCTGCAGGGCATGCACTAGTCTCAGCCGTCCTGCTGCGTTGTATGATGGGACAGTCCATAGTCTGTGCTGTCAGTACTAAACTGCACCAAAACGCATCAAATTAATTGGAAAAGGCAAAAAATGCAGCTAAAATGCAATAATCAGAAGATTAATATTAATAAGGGCATCTGTGGAATGTTCGTCACTTGTAAATGGGTGTGGCTTGGGTGTGGTTAGGGGCGTGGCTAAAAGTTGCGTGGCGCACATAGCGCGCCACATCTTTTGTCCCTCTTTCTGTTCTTCAAAAGTTGTGAGGTATGAGTAACTGACAGCCTTGTAAACAGGAGTGAACTGCGTCACACTATGACGCAGCATTCAAATCACGTGCCGCGTCTTTCATTGGTCGCCGTAGTGACCAATGAGACGCGTAATTCAAACCGTGCGCCAAGCCGCGATAATTCTCTTATTGGTCGCCGCAACGAACAATCAGCGTAGCGCCGTGGCTTGGTGGGAAATATGAATCCCGCACCGCTGATTCGTCCCTGCTGAGAGCGGCAACCAATCAGCGGCGCGGGATTCATATTTCCTGCCAAGCCTCGCCACTTCGCTGATTGCACGCCACGCCATTCAATCAGAGAATTAGTGCGCGGTTTGAATGCCACGTATCTGATTGGTCGGTGCGCTGAGCGCACCGACCAGTTGCAGAAGCAGCGCGTGTCTTGGCACCATATTTAAAATACACTGAGTGGCGCTGAACGCGCCCACAAATCAGATTGAACGCTGCCGTGCGAGATGCCTGTGTCAGTCCTTACTGTTACTCTTGCATTCTATTCATGAAACAGGAGACTCGGGATTGGCTCAGGCAATGATCCTGAGCCTTCTGTTTCATGAATAGAATGCAAGAGTGACAGTGAAGACTGACACAGGCATCCCGCACGGCAGCCTCTTTGCATACGTGGCGCTCATTGGCCGCTGCGGCTGCCGGCAACCAATGAGTGCTGGAGCGCAATTTCGGCCTCAGACGGAAGGGCCGCTAGACAATTATATTATAGATACTGCTCCTGGAAGCAGCTTTCCTTTTCACTGTTCTGTCTCTTCCTTATGGCTGCACATCCTAAATGTTTTAACTATCAGCTTTTTAGATATTGTATAATCTGTCCTCACACCACCAGGCGTCCACAGACAGTTTAACTCCACCTCCACTGGAGCTGTAGAAAGGCCAGTGGAAACGCTGTTTGCTTACAAAATCTTGTATTAGTTATAATGCAACAGTAGGTAGAAAGGAGTAATATGTTCAGGGTAGTACACATGCGTCTTGAGTAATGGCTGCTGTAGACTAAACTGAAGAAGAAGGGATGAGCAACCTAATACAGAGTCCAACTACGGGAGGGACATAGGGACAATGTTCACACAGTGTAATTCTACCTAGCAACATCAAGGAATTTTACTTATTGGAGGAAAAACTCAACACAATGAAATACATACAACAGGTTGTTTCCATTTGTGGGTCACAACACTACATTATTTATTAGGGTTTACACATTGTCCTGTGTGATGAAATATCTCCCTACATCTCGGCATGTGGAGCTGATCATAGAAATGTAACAGTTTCCTAATGAACGTTGCCGGATCCTGATGAACGTTCCCGGATCTCCAGAGTCGCCTCCTCCTGGCATCGTCTGGACAAACAATGGCGGAATCACAATGTTTACTCAGAAATGAGGAGCTCCTTACTGGAGAAAACACAGAAATCATCCTCCACCCACAGGAAGAAATCATTTTTATGTTCAGGCTTCAGGGATTAAAATTAGAATCTAAAAGAATCTCCGGAGTTTCAGGTGAGCTGAGCTGCAGTGTCCAGCAGGGTGGAGGTAAGGGGTCAGTAGAGGGGTTAGATCATTTTTGGGTTAATCACTGTGTAAAACTAGTCATCCCTGTGTCTGATCTGCTATCTAATATATAAAGCTGAATGTGTGTGTGTGTATGTGTGTATGTGTGTGTGTGTGTGTGTGTGTGTGTGTGTGTGTCTGGGATTGGCATCCACACCGTCGCAACTACAGCCACAAAATTTTGCACAGTCACACGTCTGGACCTCCGAAGCATCATTGGCTATGTTGTGAGGCGAAATTTTAACCCCGCACGTTCCAATTCACCAAACAATTAAGGGGCTTAATGACAGGACCAAAGACGAACAGCATATACCAATATATAGTCACTAAGGTGGGGCCCTGACATGGAATATTCACCACGCAAGGGGACATGTATACACATCACATGCACACAAAGAGTAACAGCTAAGGTGGAGCCCCAACATTGGATACTCACTACGCACCCAAACACACACCACAAAGAGACACACACAACACAGACATCCCCCCCCCACAGGGACACACACACATACACGCCTATAGGGACACATGCACTCACCCCACAGGGACACACACACCACACAGACAGACACAGATGTGCACAAATCGCCTCACACAACTTGCCTCATACGTCTGGTATCTTTAATTTCCAAACATAAACATCTGATTAAAAACAGCCAATGTGCAACACATGTGCCACATAGGGAATTAAGGCAGATGTCAGTCACATGAGCTGTCTATTATGTGTATGTGTGAGGTAATATATACTGCTCGGCCGGGGGGAGGGTTTACTGTTGGCTGGAGATTTATTAGGCTGCCTATAGCAACCAGTCACAGCTCAGCTTCTATTTTGCTACAGGTCATTAAAAAGGACCAATCACCAACCACACATGGTGATCTAATTACCGCACTGAATGCAGCATGTCTGCTGCATCCAGGCAAGGGGTCCCCCAGCCCTTAAGCCCCCCTGTACCCCGAGATAATACACTTTGAAAACTTACATTGTGGAGCCAAAGGGCAGTTTCACACCCCCTTGCATGTTTAATCTGCCCACCGCCGCCTCCTTGATGCCAATCATTGTCTCCCTCACCTGCAGCATAACACAGAGCTTATTGCAGTGATGGTCGCTTTGCCCCACCCACTGCGGTGATGTAACTGCTTATACCCACCCTGCTCCATGGTTAACATGGAGCAGGGCGGGTATAAGCGTGATGTCACAGCAGAAGGCGGGGCGGCCGGCCTCCTGCTCTGACATCACTGCCTTTCCCCTCCCTGCTGTGAGAGGGATGGAGTGAAGAGAGGGACAGAGTGAGGAGAGAAATAGAGCAAGCAGAGGAGGGGGAGAGGGGAGATTATACCAAGGGGCACATACTGCCCCCTGTTGTGACATCACCACAGGGGGCGGGTCAAAGCGGTCTAGTACAGCTAGTATTTATATAAGAAAGGAGGGGGATGGAACGAAGAGAGGAACGGAGTGAGGAGAGAAATAGAGCAAGCACAGGAGGGGGAGAGGGGAGCTTATACCAAGGGGCACATACTGCCCCCTGCTGTGTGCACTGAGAGCTCGTCCTCCTCAGCACCTCTTGTCTATATGACGTCTCCTCATATACATTAGATGGAGGCTCTCCAGGTCTAGGAGGTCACAGCAGATACAGATAGAGCAGACAGGAAGAGCCGAGCTCAGGATCCTGTGACTTTCTATGATTCTCCTTACAGATCTCCTTCTCCTGGATCTTTCCCTCGGTCTCCTGTGCACAATGATCACCTGTCTGCTGCTCCTCCTTAGTCTCGGTAAGTCCTGATATTATCTAGACGAGACATTTACACCCTGCACAGATGTAATACTCTGCAGGGGCCACAAGTGACATCAGAGGAGCAGGGTCACACCTGGCTCCAAGGCTCAGCCCCAAACCTTTACATCCCACACAAGATCACACAACACCGAGATCACCCGATTATCTTCTAGGGTCGGTGGAAGGAGTCACATTCAATACCAAAAATTTCAGGGACATGATCAAGGAAACAACGAGCAAAGAGATAATAGAGGCTCTACCTCATGGCTGTTTCTGCACAGATACTTCAAATAAACAAGCATTGCATAAATTGAAAAGGTAAGTGACTTTGTATATGGTAGTAGAATGCACCTGCAGTCCTATGTAACATCACAGATAACACAGTGATATCTCTGAGTACAGATAATGTAGTAGATGTCACCTGCAGTCCTATGTAACACCGCAGATAACACAGTGATATCTCTGAGTACAGATAATGTAGTAGATGTCACCTGCAGTCCTATGTAACACCACAGATAACAGTAATATCTCTGTGTACAGATAATGTAGTAGATGTCACCTACAGTCCTATGTAACACCACAGATAAGACAGGGACAGTGATATCTCTGAGTACAGATAATGTAGTAGATGTCACCTGCAGTCCTATGTAACACCACAGATAACACAGTGATATCTCTGAGTACAGATAATGTAGTAGATGTCACCTTCAGTCCTATGTAACATCACAGATAATACAGTGATATCTCTGAGTACAGATAATGTAGTAGATGTCACCCGCAGTCCTGTGCAACACCACAGATAACACAGTGATATCTCTGAGTACAGATAATATAGATGTCACCTGCAGTCCTATGTAAAACCACAGATAACACTTTGATATCTCTGTGTACAGATCTATTATATACTTACCTAACATTGTCCATCATCCACGCCCGTCCAGATGTCCTAGAATCCCACAATCCACCGCGCTGCACTGGAAGTATGCCGACCGCCATATTGGAATAACCAAGTTATGGGTATTCCAATATGGCACCTGCTGGTGGTATCAGGCCCTTGGACAGTACCACCAGCGGGACACCACCGGGACACCCACACCGAACCCCCCTCCCCCGCTGCCGCTGGGCCCGCCGCCGGACCCCCGCCAGGACCCGCAGCCAAATTGCCACCAGGACCCGCCGCCGAATTGCTGCCAGGACCCGCCATCAGATCGCCGATGGATACCGCTGCTGCCTGCCCACCCACCTCCGTGCATTCGCAGCCGGCAGGAAAGACCGCTGCCTGTGCTGGAGATGGGGTGCAGGCACCCTCTTGTGGCATACACACACCCCACACACACACCCACACACACAAACACCCCACACACCCCCAAACATACAAGCACACTACAGGCATGAATGTACACACACATACATACATGTACTCACATATATACACACATAGACATGTATACGTATACACACAGTATAATGTCCCTACAAGCACTTACACATGAATGCACTTACCAACAAACCCACGCATACACAGACACATACATACATACATACAGTATAATGTCCCCACATACACACAAGCATGCACATACATGCACATGTGTACACACACACATATATAAATTCAGATACACACATATGCACACACAAACACAGTGTATGTCCCCACACATTCACGTCTATGCACACACACACACACATGCAAAAACGCACATAAAAACATACATATACACACAGTGTAACGAACCCACACACACACGCCCGTGCATACACACACGCAGATATACACATGTAGATATACATGCATGCACATGCAAATACGCATACACACAATATAATGTTCCCGCATGAACTTACACATGCACGCAAATACACACATGCAAGCACAAACATACACACAAATACGCATACATACACAGTATAATGTCCCCACATACTCATACATGCACATATAAACACTAGCAATCTCGTACATACACATGCAAGCACAAACATATGCACATACACACAAGCACATAAAGACATACACGCATGCACATATACACAAACATGCATACGCACACCCATACACACAGTATAATATCCCCATACACACAAACATACGCCAATGCATACACACACAGATACACATGCACTCAGAAACACGCATACGCACGCGTATACACAGTATAATGTCCGCACAAACACATGCATGCACATACAGACATGCACGTACGAACATACAAACACATACACACAGCATAATGTCCCCCACACACACACAGATACACAGACACACATAAACACGCAAGCATGCACAGGCACGAACACGCATACACAGGCACATACATACACACAGTATATTGTCCGCATAGGCACATACAAATATGCATATACACACAAATCCGCAGATACACGCACACATACAAACACATGCACACACAAACTCATAAACACACGCAAGCAATCTCATACACAAGCATGCACATACACACAAATATGCACATAAACACAAATGTGCATATATGCACACAGACACACACCAATGCACGCACATAAACACGCATACGCACATGCATACACACAAACAAGCAAACACACAGTATAATGTGCCCACATACACAGATATGCACATACACACAAACACACGCATGCACTCACGCACATCACATACACATGCACATACACACCCACATACATACACACATGCACATACACAAATATGCACAAACATACAGACGCATACACATGCACAAATATACATACATACACTGCACACATACGTATACACACATGCGGCATACATACAAGCACAAATATGCATACACACGCGGATGCCATCTTTGGACACTCAGGTATACAAAGAAGGTGGCCGTGTGACCTTGGTGGGAGCTAATAAAGTGGATAACAAGGTGTCTGTCTATTTTGTGTGTAATAAAATTTTTCTCTGTGTGTTTTTTGTTCTCCTTTACTGAAAGTATTGCTAATGGCAGGCTGTCATACTGATGGCTGACATCTAATATATAAAGCTGAATGTGTGTATGTGTGTATGTGTGTATGTATATCCGGGATTGGCATCTACACCGTCGCAACTACAGCTACAAAAATTTGCACAGTCACACGTCTGGACCCCGGGAGCGTCATAGGCTATGTTGTGAGGCGAAATTTTAACCCTGCGCGTTCCAGTTCACCAAACAATTTTGCCCCTATCTACATAATGGGGAAAACGTGAATGGAAAAGTGTTGGAGGAAAATCGACAGCTGTCAGCTATAGAGACAAAATTTTGCACAGTCACACGTCTGGACCCCGGGAGCGTCATAGGCTATGTTGTGAGGTGAAATTTTAACCCCGCGCATTCCAATTCACCAAACAATTTTGCCCCTATCTACATAATGGGGAAAAAGTGACAGTTACCAGTTGACAGTTGTGATTGAGAGGGGCTTAATGATAGCACCAAAGACTAACGGCACATACCAGCATATAGTCACTAAGATGGGGCCCCAACATGAGATATTCACCACGTACAGGGACATGTATACACACCACACGCACACAAAGAGTAACAGCAAGTGTATAGTCGCCAAAGTGCAGCACCAACATTGGATACTCACCACGCACCCGAACAAACACACACACACCACAAAGAGACACACACAACACAGAGACACACACCTCCCCCAAGGGGACACACACACACTCTATAGCGACACATGCACTCACCCCACAGGGACACACACACACCACAAAGAGACACACATAACACAGACACACACACCACACAGACCCCCCCACAGGGACACACACACATAGCCACCCTATAGGGACACATGCACTCACCCCACAGGGACACACACACACTACAAAGAGACACACACAACACAGATACACACACACACACCAAACAGACCCCCCCCCACAGGGACACATACACATAGCCACCCTATAGGGACACATGCACTCACCCCACAGGGACACACACACACCACAAAGAGACACACACCACACAGACCCCCCCACCCCCCACAGGGACACACACACATACACTCCCTATAGGGAAACATGCACTCACCCCACAGGGAGACACACACACCACAAAGAGACACACACACCAGAGACACACACCACACAGACCCCCCCCCACACACACAGGGACACACACATACACACCCTATAGGGGCACATGCACACACCCCACAGGGACACACACACCAAAAAGAGACACATACAACAGAGACACACACCACACAGACCCCCCCACCCACAGGGACACACACATCTACACCCCAGGGACACACACACCACACAGACAAACACAGATGTGCACAAATCACCTCATACCACTCGCCTTATACGTCTGCTATCTTTATTTTCCAAACATAAACATCTGATTAAAACAGGCAATGTGCAACACATGTGCCATATGGGGAATTAAGGCAGATGTCAGTCACATGAGCCGTCTATTATGTGTATGTGTGAGGTAACATATACTGCCCGGCCAGGGGGAGGGATTACTGTTGGCTGGAGAATTATTAGGCTGCCTATAGCAATCAATCACAGCTCAGCTTCTATTTTCCTACAGGTCATTAATATGACATATTCAAATTCAATGTTGTTATAGCTAACATTTATTAACCCGGGCGTAGCCGGGTACTACAGCTAGTTAGCAATAAGGCTTGATATCAGCTGCCAAAAAAAAGCTGACAACAACTCCATTATTATCCAGTCTGCCACCGCTACACAGCAGCTGGAAGAGCAAGGTAACCGCAGTTTTGGCGTCACTCACAGAGGCACCAATTCTGGGGCGGCTGCTGGCTGCAATTTTCAGCATGGGGGCCCAAAACATTTGGGCCTCACCATGCTGAGAAATCCAGCCCCAGCTGTCTGGGTTACCTTGGCTGGCATGAAAATATGCCGGCGCCCACAGCAATTTTTTATTTATTTATTTATTTAAATAACTAGATGGAAGCCCAATGCTATCGCATCGGGTGGGTGGTGACATCACGATGGGGTGGGCTCTATGGCACTGGGGCAGCATTTGCCTCTCCCCCTGTGGGGTTTCTCCCCTATCCACTATTTGTTCCTCCTCTGCCTCCCAAGTGCTGCAGGGTGACCATGGTGTGGGCTGAGTAAATGTGGGGTGACTGTGGTGCGAGCTGAGGTTGTGTGGGGCGAGTGCAGGATGACCATGGTGTGGGGTGAGGTAGTGTGGGGTGAGTGCGGGGTGAGCGTGGTGCAGTGTGAGTGAATGCAGGGTGAGTGCGGGATTACCGTAATGTGGGATGACTGTGGTGCAGGCTGAGTGCAGGATGACAATAGTGCGGGGTGCGGGCTGAGTGCAGGGTGAGTGCAGGCTTTATGAGTGCAGGCTGACCATGGTGCTGGCTGAGTGCGGGATGACTGTAGTGCGGGCTGAGTGAGGGCAGGCTGAGTGAGGGCAGGCTGAGTGAGGGCAGGCTGAGTGAGGGCAGGCTGAATGAGGGCAGACTGAATGAGTGTGGGCTGACTGTGGTGTGGGCTGAGTGAGGGCAGATGCTACTCCAGTTTTAGTTTTAGTGTACTAAGCATGAGCAGTATACTATAATCGGGTCCGAGGAACAATCAGCTGTTTCCTCTGACCCGTGCTCCATAAGCCCTATGTTATTTGGCGCGGATCATGTCGGATCCGATTGTGTCCGATTTTGATCCGCTGTGCCCAAAATCGGAGCAGACTCCGATTTCGGGCACAGCAAAAGATCGAACACAATCGGATCCGACATCAATCGGATGCCATTAAGGGCAAATCCGATCCGTGCCCATAGGATAACATTGGGCTACTTAACTCCAGTTTGAGATGCTGACGGACCCGATGTAATCCGATCACTCCTATCCGTGGAGCCTCCATCTCTGGAGCGTCCATTGGTGCTTTTACCTTTGCTGTGCTGCACAACCTCAACATGAGTGTGCCCATCTGAAGCCCCTGGAGAGGACATTGTTCAGACACCACCCAGACCATGTGGAAGCGGAATGATGTAACTTCCGGATTGCGCGGCGGTGCTATTGCGCATGTGCACATGTGAACGCCGGCGGCAATGGGCGGAGAATGCCACGGCCACTGGCCGCCAGGCACACCCCATGCTCCTTGCATTAAAGGCACAGGGTGGCCAACGCCAGCATCCGGCACCACACCCGACCAGCAGCCCCCATGCACCCCCAGGCTCAGGATCACGGCAATGGATAGCCACTGCAGCGGCCAGGCGCCCACCACACTACGCTTCTACACCAGTCAGGGGGACCCCACTCCAGCACCGACAATGCGTAGATCCATCAAACGAGGGGAGAGCCTGCAGGCAGGACCTCCCGACGCTGCTTCTGGCGCCCCAGACCCTGCCGTTCTCTAGGACACTGCACAGAAGCTGATTGGACCCAGGTATAAACATGGTGCAGGTTCCTATCAGGGACATGAAACCAATTAAGGAAGGAAGGGGGTCACCCCTTTTTATCTGTAGGTTTCCTGTCCCTGTGGGCAGATCCCCTCTCTCCTGTGGGTGCTGTCATGGCGAGGAGAAAACAGAGGTCCATGTGGGCCGAATACACAGCCATCTCAGCATATTAGTACATGGACAAAGGTGAGAGCCAGGGACAGCGCCCAATTTAAGCAAAACCCCTTACCCAATTGGTCAGTTTTTGACCTCTTAACATGAATAAGAATATGTGAACAAATATTAAAACATTGGATAGCATTAGGCTCAATCCCTTAAGTTTACTGTAGGTGACTAGCTCGCCAATCCTAAACGCTCCAAAAAAGGCAAGGACAAAGCAAGTTTGAAATAAGCAAGTCTCAAATTTATTAACGCACACCCCTGGAAGGGCGTCCCATAGCTTATATAACAATTCAATCGACACCGGCCGCCTATCGTCAGGCTGAAACTGAATCTTCTTAAAAATGAACCTGTCAGCTAGTTCTATCCCCCTCTGCTATCACTGCACCTATTGACCTGATCCCTAACCATCCCTCTCTGATCTACAGGTGCCCTATAAAGATAGTGAAAAATGACTTTTCCTTACATGCAGTCTCCATCCTGAGACTGGAAAGGCGGGCTCTAGGGCTCCATGCTCCCCTCCTCACTGGCTTTTAGAATGCCCCACTTCCCCTTGGAAGAAGCCTTGCGAAACACGTAAGGGGCGGCGGCCACTGATAGGTAATATTTGGACCCATGAATTGATTTCTGATTCTATTTGCGATTTGTATGCCTGTTTTGTAGCCAGTTTTGGGGCAATGTATTGTTCTATTGATTAGGTGCAGGCAGCAGAGTACTTGTGATATAACAGTTTGTACTGTGCAATTTTCATGTGGTCACCTGTCTTGTGAGCCGTTTTGCATCACTTTTATTTACGGCACTTGTGTTGTCATTTTAATAAAGTGCACTTTGACTTCGAACTTTGGCCTGACTCCAGGGTTGTTTTTATATGAAGTATACCACACCACTATGGTATTGTACACACATTTGTCACATAGACTGTTGACCAAATACCTTTACATAGGTCATGGCCACCAACACATATTGTGTCTCGTACCCACCCATAGGTGCCAATGTGTGTGAAAGCACTGGGCACAACCCAAACCTTGATCACGCTGCCCTCAATCCCCTAGTAATCCGTCTCACACATAGTCATTTGGATCCAAAAAAATAATATGTATTATTTGTAGCCACATGAAATTTAAAAAAAAAAAAAAAAATACAGAAAGGAAAGACAATGGACATTAAAACATCATGTAACATTGTAAACAGAAAACAAAAACAGATACACAATAATACATTTACAAACAATGATACAGTGTGCACCACCCACATAACACAAGTAAAACCTTAACTAACTAAAACCTGTGCACACAAGAAAATATGCAAATAAAACACCATGGTGCAGCCACTCTGCAGTTTGCACCATGGCCACCATTTTTTCCAAAACCAGCACCAGCAACACTACATGTGCTGGTTCTGCCAGCCCACTGCCCCAGGGCCATTAAAGTAGGAGCAGTATGCGTCTCTACTGTTCCTGGCCTCCTGCTGAGTGCGACCATGGCTCAGCGGCTGGAGTGGCGCCACACCATGGTCCACATCACGCCAAGCCCTTGGACGGACCTCCCCTGTTGTGGGGTCCGCAGAATCTACATAACTTGCCGGCGTGTATGATGCTTGATCCCTACGACGCAGGAAGTTATGCAGCACACAGCAGGCCACCACTACCGCGTCAATAGATTCCAGTTTCAAATGCAGAGGCGTATGAAAAACCCGGAATGTATTCGCCATGATCCCGAACACATTTTCAACCACACGGCGGGCCCGGGATAGCCGGTAATTGAAAATGCGCCGCTCAGAAGTAAGGGTCCTCTGGGGATATGGCCACAGTAGGTGTTCCTGAAGTGGGAACGCTTCATCCGCCACAAATACAAAGTTGAGATGATGGCTTGTCTCTTCATTTGAGGGCAATTTCAGCCCACCTGTCCTTAGTTCTTGTGCCAAGTCACAGTGGGCGAACACACCCCCATCTGAGATTCGCCCGTTCATTCCAACGTCCACGTACAGGAACTCATAGTGCGCATCCAGCAGGGCCATGAGGACTATACTAAAATACCCTTTGTAATTATGATACAAAGAGCCCGAGTTGGGGGGTTTAGTAATCCTATTGTGCTTACCATCCAAAGCGCCACCGCAGTTTGGGAAGTTCCACCGGCTTTCAAAGCCTCGGGCTACTTGCATCCATTCTGCGGGTGTTTCTGGCAACTTCATGTAGGATGGCAGCAGAGCACTCCAGATGGGCCTCACACGTCTCGGGGATCTGGCAGCTCAGCAGGGACATTGATACACGTGACGTGTATGTGAGGTCGGTCCTTGACCGGCCTGTAGCCAGGAACCGCAAAGTAATCGCCAAACGCTCCTCAGCTGATACAGATTGATGCACGACAGTGTCCTGATGGGCTATCAATGGCCCAACGCGCTCCAAAAGGAAGGTGAAAGAGTCCTCGGACATATGGAGGTAGTTTTGGTAATCATGCGGATTGTTATCCTCCAGCTCACGCACCAGCTTCATGTGGCCCCGGCTCTCCCGGCGGCAAAGCCAATCCCGGCTCCACAACCGCTGTTGTCTGCGACGCATCAACCTTTCATATCTCTCCTCCATCCACAGTTGCTCTTCCACCAACGCAAGAGCCACGATAACACGTCGATCACGTTGATTCTGCATCTTGTGTATCAGCACCTGTACATGATAAACAAAAATCATCAGTACATCGAGCAATATGGTGACATGTTTGCATCTAAAGTAAGCCACACAATACTTTGACTGGCCACTAGGGAAAAGCATATTTAATCTGTCGTGTGTGCACAACACACATCCTTTTTACCATTGCAAGCCTATCACCCACAAGTGGGCAGCAAACAAACGAAACATGCTCACTGATCAGCCCCGTACATCCTTCTACACTTTGTCTCATTGATCAAAGTAACACATCAGGCCCTATCTGTGTTAAAAAGGGACATGTGTCACCACAAAGAACGGCTATACATGTCAGACAAACAATGTAGGATACCATATATTTACACTTCTACAGTCTGTAAGTATCAACGTACCCCAGCCTTTCAGGGTGAGTAATCCCAGATGACACGAAGCAGATTATATATGACTCATCCTGTAGTGATGCAGGGCCACAGGTGTTTGCAAGGGGGGAGCTCCACATATACACATTGTGCTGCCTCAAGCCTCAAATCCATGTCTGATCCTAGCCATGTTGTTCCCAGTGTGTGTTGACCCCAAGCAGTATGATATTTTCTTTTCATTGGCCATCTGTAGGAAATTACACTCTAGAATCCTGTAGCCATGATCCTGTATGGCGAATGGAAACAAACACAATACTTTTTTAACTACAATATGGGAATGTATGGGCAACACATGTTTTCAAAAATACACCAGCGTGCTACGCTATTGTAGGGACCAAACTAACATCACATGTGCGTCCGATACAGTACCCTATTGCGTTAACAAAGCCAATCATGCGCAACACTTCGCCACGCTGCTACAACCATGTCTGCACACAAATACTTACTTAATGACTCGGGGCAGCAAGCGTGACGCCCATCCGGCATGAGCAGCTTTTCAATGAGCACAAACCAATCATGGCGCTTGGTCGACACCTACTCAGCTGCCACTATCGGTGTTCACAAGTGTGCCTGGTAAGGTGCCGAATTGGTGTGCGCTGATTGGTGTGGGTCAGTATAAATTTCCTGCCATGTATCCTTCCTCTGTTGAACCGACGGTAAGTATACTCACATGCTTTTTCTGCGCCATGCTACTGGTTTTTAGGTAACGCTGAGGCGTAAGCTACATGCAGCTTATGCGCTTTGTCAGACAGCAGGGAGCGCCATGTGCTTATGTAGATAGTGTGTTGATAATAGTGTTGAACAATGCTACCTATAGACACTACACATTGTTAACTAGTTATGTAGCCATGTTGGCTATATATTCCATACGTTGTAGTGTTGTTGTTACCGCAGTGATCAGGGGCTGGCTGGCCACTCTAACTCCGGGTGGCAGTTTTGTTCCGCAAGCCCATAAAGGGAGGATCGGGGGGGGGGGGGGTGTGCGTGTGGCTGTCAGAGTGTTGTGGTGGGCCGGGGGAAAAAGGAGGAGGGAGGTGGGTGCTGTTGCGGGTCGCAAGGCTCCGCGTCTGCTGTAGTTTCACACCGCCAGCCAAAACTCGCCGGTGGGCTGCCCATTTCTATGGGCCGCCGGCCCTAGATGAGAGCTATGCCACCAGCCCAGGGGGCACTTGCTCGCCTTCCCCCGGGCGCAGTCGGCCCTTGCCTGTGAATCGGTTTTATTTTGTAATTCATCGTGGCCCTTTAGCCTTTGTGATCATGTGGACTCAAACATATCCTTACATACATGGCAACCATTGCTTATTGAGGGCTCCTGCAGCAAGGGTGTCCCATATGCAAACATACATGTTCAATACATGTTTTCATGCCCAAAACAACTGGATGTATACACTCAGTATAGTGTGTTCTAGGCATACCTGGAGGTGAGGAGGTACCCAAGCCTCAGTTGTGGTATTATGACCTCCTCACCTTCACCCTGGGCCAAGAGAGCTCGCGTGGATCGCGGAGCAGTCCTCTGTAGGCCCAGCCCAAGCAACATCCCCGCACAGGAGATGAGTAATTGTGTTTGGGTGGTGGCCACCATCTTTGCCCCACAGGTGTGATTGGCTGCATGCATTTCCTAACCACACTTCTCCATTGTTTTCTTTTAAATTTATCGACATATCGGTCTTATTTATTTATCTATATCGGTCTTATTTATTTATTTATCTTTATCGGTCTTGGGTATGTGGTCTCAGGGGCATTGTTCTAGATTTGTAGACACACCTACAACAGAGGTTCTCACTGTCCTTAACATTAAACAACCTGGGGGGATATTATTTTTGGGGTGTACCAATATATCCAATGAAGTTTGTTTGCCGTTTATATTTGGCCAGAGCCCAGAAATTACCAAAGGAACACAGACATGTGTCATGGCTTTGCCCCATGGAGTGTATTTTTAAATCATTATCAACATGCATTTAATTTATTGGCAAGGTAAGGCTGAGCCACATGTGCTAACAGCTGGTTAAAGGCAGCTTTAAGCTCCTGTGGTCACATACAATTTTTTTGGTGAAGTCTATATTTTACCTCAAATTGCTGTTTGTGTGCCAGACAGTTTGCAGCCGCAGGTGAGTATACGTCAGTCATGCATTTGTTAGCTATTAGAACCTTGATCCTTTTTTTTTTCTGTTGGGTGGTTGGGACCAGGTGTGTTTGTGTGGTGTACTGGATGGGGTGGGGCTTTGAGCACTTGACATCAATGATGCTGCTTTGTGGTATTCATTATTGTTTATTTTCTCTTTTTTTTCACAGGCCCCTCAGCTGCCTGGCTCCAGTGAGGACGAGGCACAAGCTGCTGAGGATCGCCCAATTACATCTTTGTGCGAGCCAGTGGCCGGAACTAGTGGGGGGGGGCCAGGCCCAGAGCCCAGCTCTGCCATTCGTAGACGTAGACTGCCGGCCCCACCTAACACCGAGCTGGGTACCTGGGCCAAAAGGGTCCTTTTGGATGAGGAAAGAACACTCACCTCTAGTTTCGGCCACCTCACCAGCGACATGCTCGCCCAGATGGAGCCAGAGCAGAGGAAGATCGCTGAGCGGGCCATCTATCGTGTCCTGGAGGCGGGCGTAGATGGGTCCCTGCGATGGGGGTCCATGATCCCGTCCCCCACCATACAACCCCTTGGCCCACTGCGCCCGCCCAACACAGGGTGAGGAGACCCCCACATCCGGATACCCAACCTCCCCCAAGACGAAGTGGAAGAAGACCAGCACTCTCTCAGGCAGGGTGGGTCTACCAGGAGAGGGTGGGGGAGGAGGCAGCGTCGGATCCAGCAGAGGATGATGAGGAGATTGGACACTACTAGCCAATGCACTAAATTGGCCTTATGGACTGCCACCATTATTATTTATATTTTGTTTCCTTTGGTGGGCAAATATAGCCCACATTGTGGCCAATTTGGCCGGGCATATTCGGTATCTGTGATTTTTTTCTTTGCCCTTTAATATTCTAATAAAAAATTATATTAAACCATGGAGCAACATTATTTCACATTTCACAACACAACTGTGTTGACTGGGTGTATTATTGTGGGCAACATATAGGGTACATTAAGCACACATTCAGGCCAATGGCGGGAGTGCTGGTACACGATGTGGACTGGTAAGATATATTCATACATCAAAGAGGTATCCATATCTCTGTCACACAGTTAGCCAAATTTGATGATTGTCAGCCCAACATGTGTGTGTTGCCATCAAGAACCACAAAGAAATATTCCAGAAATAATTTATTATGAAACAACATGTGTGGCACACAGTGGCCACAAAGGACACAATGCTGGTTTTGTGTAGGAGTAGCCACAACCCACTCCCCACAGTCCCAATGTGGGACACTATAAGAAAAGAGGCCAACTGGGCCAAAAAATAAAAAACTAAAGCCAACAGGGCAACATGTGTGAGTGAATGTCCAACATGGACAACAGTTTTTATGGGCCTGTTTGCCCATTAATGAGCCTGAGTGCATCGGGTTCATAGGAGGCCTCCATGTGCTCGCTGGAGGGCAGCAAGCATGGCACCTGCCCGGGCCAGTTCTTGCAACCCGCGTTGGTGTGCCCTGTGCAATGTTTGGGACACCTCATGGTGGGCCCGGATTACTTCCTCCATAGTAGGGACACCTGTATTGGGAATAAATTCACATTTAGTTTCCAACAGTCCATGGGGAGGTTTAGGGAGTTCACACAAAAAGATGCTCCTTACCCTCTGCCTCGACATCATCCGGACTATCAGGGGGTGATGGGGATGAGCTAAGACTCCAGCCGACACGTTATCCATCTGCACAAAGAGTAGAACAAAAGTTAAAACAAACAGTGAGAAAATAATGAGGGAGGAAAAACACAACACTGATTACAGTGTGCAGGGCGTATGCACCAAAAATACACACTTACCACCATAGTCATCAAAGGCTGGCTCCATAGCAGGCTCAGGGGACATGGCCGCCTCTGGGCTCGCCACTGAGCTGGACACAGTGGGAGGTGGGGTCACTCCAGGGCTGGGGCTCTGTGGCCAGATGATGAGGTTGTGTGGCACAAGGGGGCCTGGGCTCGAAGGCGCACCATCCTCCGGGCCTGCAGGTGCTGGCAGCTCCTCAGCCTCCTCTGGCCGTGGTGGTGATGGGAGCTCGTCATCCTCCTCCAGCCATGCAGGTGATGACAGGTCCTCAGGCTTCTCCAGCCCTGCAGGTGATGGGAGGTCTTCAGGCTCCTCCTGCCCTGCAGGTGATAGCAGGTCCTCATCCTCAGGCCCTGTGGACCGTGGATTTCTAGGGGGCGATGGTGTCACTGCAGCCTCTTGTGGCGGTGGTGTCGCTGGCCCATCTGCGGGTGGGGCATGGGGCCCATCTTCGGAGGAAGAATCACCATCTGTATTTGAAAGCACAATCACAGACCTTTGAGTAGAAAGGTTAAACAAACATTAAGATTGTGTGCCTATGTAATTCCAGCATGACCAATAGGGTAGAAGGTCATGTTGGATGCATATACTCATGTTGTATGCATGTACTGAGGGTAGGACACAGTATGTTTACTGACAGGAGGGGCACTACACTGGCAAGATATGTTTGCTTGTGGGCAAACACACATACATGGTAGGTGTATGAATGTTTTATTTTAGGAAGGGCCAGAAGCCACTGGTGTTTGCCCCATGGCTGCGTACACCTATTGTTCAGGTACTATTGTTTGTTCACTTCTAACATCATGGTGTGTCTATATTGTCCCCTGTGTACGGGGCAACATCTGTGTGGCAGTGTGTCATGTGTGTTTTGAAAAAGGTACAGATTTTTCCAGATCACATTTACAATGTGGAGTCAGCTTAGGCACAAATATAGTGAGGTTACAGCTGAGTGTAGGCGTCACCATTTGTGCAGCACATGACTGTTTTGGCCATATTCCTGTTTGGGTGTCAACAACCAGGCAATGCACATTGTTGCCACATCCACATGGTGGGTCAATACACATTTTTGTAATGTTGGTCAATGAACATACATCTGTGTTATTGATCCATAGAAAAATGAGCGTCAATCATCAGTATGCATCTTTACTTTTATTAAAGGCAGGTTACAGGCAGCATGGCAAGGGGAGGGAGTGTACAGTCACCTGTACTCCACAGTCCCTCCCCTTGCCATGCTGCCTGTAACCTGCCTTTAATAAAATTAAAGATGCATACTGCTGAGTGACGCTCATTTTTCTACTGATTAAACTCTGTAATGAAGTGTTTTAGCTTGCACCACCAGGCCGAAATGTAGGCACCCCCTCCAAATTAGGCTGAATATATGTAACTAGATTGCAGCGGCCACGCCGTGGCCCACGCTCTCCTTCTAATATGCTTTTAGACATTTGTGTGTAGTTTGGTACATGTACATGTGCAGGTGTGTGTTTGGGGCCAACAATTCCTCACCACGCAGCCTGGCAGTCCTGGCACGGATGTCTACTATGAGGCCTGGGCACTTCTGCTTCAGATCCGCTATTTTCTTTTGTATCTGCTTTTTGCTCCTCTCCACCCCCAGTTTGTGGAGCAGAGCCCACTGGATCCGCATCAGGGTGCTGCGATTGCGCAGCCTGGGGTGCCGGTGGTGATGGTGGCCCCAGTAGTCATGGCGGTCACAATGGTCTATGAGGATCAGAAGCTCCGCCATACCCCACGTTGCAGCGCGCTGTGTGGCGACCATGACTCTGCTGCTATGTGCAGGGGAGGGGCTGGCACCTTGCAGGCAGAGTGAAACTGAAACAAGCGTCATGACGTCAGAACGGCTGCTTGCGGTGCGTAACAAAATTCAAAGCAACAAAGGCGCCGTACGCGCAGTGCGACACGGAAAAAACACTTCTGCGTCAACTAAAAAAACAAGCAATGCAGGGTGTTATGTACGGCAGCTGTGTAGAGCAATTTATTCCCTCATGTGGTATGAGAATGTGCACACTATATAGGACGATACAGCACTATACATTTGCCTGCGCAATTGGGTGGCAGCGTAATTGTACTGATGTATCAGATCGTGCAGACGGGTCTTATGCGTCTAGTGCTGAAGTGACAGCTTTTCCAAGATGGCGACCTGTGAAGGGAGAGCCAATCGTAACGCAGGAGCCTCCACCAATGATCGCTGATGGGGCGCGGTATCCATGAGGCTGTGTCACGCCCCTGGGAATTCGTAGGCCACGCAAATACCTTGCCTGTGCCCCGTTACACGCCACCACCATAGCAATTGTGCCTTTCTGTTTTTGAGCACGGCTCAGCCACAGGTATTCGAAGGAACTGCAGGGCACACGGAGGAACTGCCCTATTTACACGCTGCCATTTCGTAGCAATTTCATGGCAACAGGCACAATTGTCCCCAGTGCCCGGCAGTTGCTGCCTTCCTGTGGCGGCGTGTAAAGGTACCTTTAGACGTATGAGCAACATCTTCAAGACCTGGCAGAAGTGTTTGAGGCCTTATCCGGATACGGCATGAAAATTAAGCCATCTAAGTGCCACCTTCTCAAGCCAAAGGTACAGTACCTGGGACACATCGAGAGTTCAGAGGGAGTAGCACCGGATCCTGATAAAGTCACCGTGATACGGGATTGACCAAGACCTACTAATGTGAAAGAAGTGAGGTAATTCCTGGGCCTGGTAGGCTATTATAGAAGATTTATCCGAGGATTCACGAAGTTGGCAGCTCCCCTGCAAGACATCCTGGTAGGACAGTCAAAAAGGTCTTCCACCCGTAACCCTCCTTTCCAGTGGAGTGAAGAAAGGGAAGACTCCTTCAACAAGCTGAAGTATGTGCTGACAGGAGAAGAGATCCTGGCATATCCGTATTACCATCAACCATTCATTATATATACGGATGCCAGCAACGTGGGATTGGGAGCAGTACTGTCACAGAAGCAAGGAAGCAAAGAGAGAGTTATTGCCTTTGCAAGCAGGAAACTCCGGCCTATGGAATGAAACCCGGAGAATTACAGTTCCTTCAAGTTAGAACTACTGGCAGTAGTTTGGGCTGTAACCGAACGCTTCAAGCACTACCTGGCAGCAGCAGAATTTACCATCTACATGGATAACAATCCGTTGACCCACCTGGATTCAGCAAAATTAGATGCGTTGGAGCAGCGATGGATAGCATGGCTGTCTAACTACAACTTTGTCATCAAATACAGGGCAGGCCGTAAGAATGGGAATGCAGACGCCTTATCCTGGAAGACACCTGAAAGACGTGGAAGAGGAACCCTAAGGAGTCGGAAGAAATTGAACTACCAGCCTTTCACCGTCCTAAGGTAGAAAAGTATCAACCCAGCATCTACCAAAGACAACAGGAGGCAAATCTCAACCCGTTAGCACACCATGGATGGGCTGACACCCAAGATAGCGATCCAGCTGTGAAGCTAGTGAAAGAACTGCTTACACAACAAGGTGCGTACCCTAACCAGAACGCCCCAGCTGAGACCCAATACCTCTGGAAGGAACGAGGCAAGTTGTTCCTGTATCAAGGGAAGCTCTGCAGAAAACACACCAACCCTGAAACACATGAATTGGTCTGGCAGATAATCGTACCCAAGCGAGACGTCAAAATGGACTTAGAAGCCTACCACGCCAGTGCAGGTCATTTTGGATGGAAGAAATTGGATGTCCTCTTAAGAAAGAGATTCTACTGGTCTGGCATGAGAAAATCAATCGAGGATTGGTGTAGAAAATGTGGCCCGTGCAACCTCAGAAGAAAAGATCAACAGAGAGCCCCACTCCAGTCTATAGTAACCAAGCAACCACTGGAATTAGTTGCGTTAGACCACATCAAGTTGTCACCAAGCCGGTCAGGCTATGTCTATGCCTTAACCATCGTGGACCATTACTCCTGCTTCTTAGTGGTGGTACCCGTCAAGGACCTGACAGCGAAGACAGCTGCAAGAGCATTTCAGACACATTTCTGCAGAACTCATGGCTACCCGGAACAAGTCCTTGCAGATCAAGGTCCAGCTTTTGAGTCAGAGATTTTCCAGGAATTTTGCAACATGCACGGCTGTAGAAGATCCGCACAACAGCCTATCATCCCCAAACCAATGGCTTATGCGAAAAGATGAACCCTATTGTGATTGACCTGTTAAAAACCTTACCAGAGTCAGAAAGAAATCAATGGCCAGAGAAATTACCCAATTTGGTAGACCTATACAACCATGTCCCTGTGAGTTCTACAAACTGCACCCCAGCCTACCTTATGCGTGCAAGACCCGGTAAGCTGCCAATTAATTTAGATATGGGAATTCTGAAACCAGACGCAGAAGTTGAAGAATCCAATTGGGATACCCTATGTCAACAGCAGTATCGACAAGAACAACAGTGCGTAGAGAAAAATCTTCAGCAAGCTAGAGCAAGACAAGAGAGAACCTTTAACCAACATGCTCAAGAAACTCCATTACAACCCAGTGAGCAAGTTCTCAAGAGAAAGAGACGCACCAACAAATTGGATAACCAGTGGGAAACCACCCCATATACAGTCTTACCATCCAATTTAGACAATGCTAAAATGTGTCTAATAAGCAAAGACGAAGGAATGACGTCAGCAGTTGTGTCAAGAGACCATCTCAAACCGTGTCCTGAAACACTGAAGACACCAGAAGTAACCATACCCGTACAGGTCCAACCTGTCAAAGAAGATATATTTCATACCATCTTAGGGGATTTCCTCAAAATCTGGCCAAATTACTACAGAGCAGTTGTAGTTCCCATGATTGCTTTCCCTCCAATGGTTGAATCAACATCAGGACCCGTACAACCAGAAGTCCCAAGACCTGACGAACTGGAAGTAGAACCCGTAGAGGAAGAACAAATTCCTGGTCCCAGTGAGCTTGCCAGTCCTACAGTCAGATCTCCATCTGCCACAGTACCAGACACTCCCAGTAGGTACATGTCCACCCGCACCAACATGCTACAAACATCCAGTATACCAGTGTTACGCAGAACAGAGCATAGTATCCAGGGTCAGTTACCGGCTAGGTACAGATATTAAAATGTAAAATCAACTGTGAAACGTAAATATGTTGTTATAAAGTTTAATAGAACCCGGCAAGGTGTAAATGTACAGAAAGGGTGGTAGTAGCATTGTGTTAGGTGGCAGCCACCGAGAGTAAAAACTTGGCCTCTTATGCAGTGACCCGAGGGCCTAGAGGGTTATTGCACTTAACCAGAGACACCCGTACGTGTTAATAGTTTGCAACATTAAAAAGCCCAGTACCTACAGAGACTATACTGTATGAACTTCTGACATATTTTTGAGCTTTTATTATTTATTTATAGACCATACCTACCAAAGGACTGGTTGTGGTAAAGACTACTTGTAAATATTCACTAACCCCGGAGGCAATAGACTAAAGCCCCGGAAGGACTGCTTATTTTGAACTTTGGACTCTTTTTGAACACTTAAGTGGTTTTAGTACTTTTACTTTTTTAAGACTCTGTAAATATTAATTGTTATATTAATTGTTTGTTTGTTTTTCTACAGTCCCGGAGCACTGTCTTTAACTAAGGGGGAATGTGGCACCCCAGGGGTTAAGTGCCACAGTAACATCAACAAGGGTTCACTCCCCACACAACACTAAACACTGCACTATCGCCTCTAGGCCAGAAGAGGGAGCTAAAGCAACTCCCCTATATATTCTGGTGTATAGGAAGTGAGTAGTTCAGTGCAGTGCAGCACTGAGGAAGAGAGACTGTGGTGTAAAGTGGCTGCATTAGGCTTCTCCACAGTCTGCTACTCAATTCCAGGCCCAGCCAGGGTCTGAGGAGAGGAGTTTAGAGAATAGAAGAACACATCTGGGAGATTGAGTTACCCCATAACTCACCCCAGAGGAGCGCACAGACTGGATATCGGATCCGAAACTGTGACTGACACATGCAGCACAGTAAACACCGGGATAGTGGAGGTTATAGATCTACACTGTACCTCAGCAAAGCAACACGGCGGGATCAGAAATACATGGAAAGACTCAAGTTGCCTAGCAAAGGGGGTACCTGTGAGGAGAGACAGGGCCAGCAGCCTAGTTGAAGCGGCAGCAGGGCCACATACACAGCGCAGAAGTGGGAAGCTGAGGACTCGGTCAGGGTGGGAGCAACCCGCCCCCAGTACAGACTCCGTGGACAATACTCTGCTAACAACATCCGCAGTAAAGACTTGGAAAACGACAAAACTGTGAGCCTGTGTGATCCTTGTGCTCAAACCCCACTTTCCCTCACAAACTGCCATCACCTCTACTATCACCCCTACTCAGCATTCATCATAGACTATTACTACCACCGCCCCGGGAAATCAAGCACAACCCGCAGAAAGCTGTTACATCACCGGCTGCCAAACATCATCCCCAGAGGTTCTGCAGCAGCGGTGGTCACCCTGACCACAACTTGTGGGTGGCGTCATGACAAACTCCCCTGTAAATATGCCCCCATTACTTGTGGGCTCAGGAAACAGTCTGGACCAAGACTGCCGTGACATCCCCAGCATATAACCCCATCCGGTACCGAACTACCCCGTCCCAGTGGGCTCCACAACAGCATCCAGCCACATTTCTCCCGAGTGACAGTTGGTCAGTGGCGCTCGTCCCCCTTCTCTCTCCCACATCCCTTACTCAACCCAATTGAATGGCCTCTGCTATTAGCTCCGGACAGCGCCATGTGCGGCACTTAGGATTGACTAAGTGTTTCAGGAGAAGGAGGCGTGGTCTGTTCGGGAAGATGCACCATTTTCCCAGCTTAGTGCAGTGGTGGCTCAGACGGCAGGTTGTTGCATGTGGTGTGTGGTCGGTGCTGCATGGTGACATGTCTGACTAGTCAGTGCCAGGCAGCGGCCATATTGGTGTGGCCCAGAGTTTTTTAGGTGTGTGCCAGAGATAATAGGTTGGTAATCAGTGCCTCCTTGTCACGGGTGGCGCGGGTGACAGGGTGGAGGCCACGCGCAGACGATCTCAGCGTTTGGCCCACCAGCCATAATGGTGGAGGATGGTCCATCTCTTTCAGGGGCATTTACCTTCTGTTTAGATGAAGAGAAGGTGTGATGAGATTTCTCTATTTTGGGGAGACGGCTGTGGAGGTCTTGTGCTCGGTCTGGTTGTATCCACCTGTATTGTAGGTCTCTAGGACCCAGCAGATTCCTTCTACCTTTATAAGGAGGTTCATTACCCTTCCTCAGTGCAGGTGATATTTCCTTGTGGACTCTTTATCCTTGCTCCAGCAGAAGCTGAGGTTGTGAGCTCGCTGTGGTCTGCTGAAAGATAAGTGTTTCTTTTCCCCAAATGTCTGTCTTCCCTGGTGTTTGTCTTTAGTTGTTAGTGGAGGGGTCTAGTGCACCTCTCCATCTGATCCTTAGATAAGATAGTGCTAGGATCAGAGAGGGACGAGGTTCGTGGTCGGCGACAGTTGAGGAGACTGTACAGGGACGTTAGGGCAGACAGGGTCAGCCCTAGTAAGTCTAGGGGTCACCGTCTCCTTCTTGTGCCCTTAGCAGTAGGGACCCCTTATTCCCCCCCCCCGTCGTTATCCTACGCTGGGTGTCTTCCCCACTCCCAGCGTGACACTCCTCCTGTGTGTATGCTGTAGGGATGCAGGACTGTGCCTCCCGGACCACTGCTCTGCTGCCATCATTGTGTGTCTATAGCTTGTGCCAAGCCTGCCATTGACATTAATGATACTTATTCTAAATTATTCTGTGTGTTTTTTTTATGTACACGTGATGGCTCTGACATTCTTGTGTCTGGCGCTGGGGGGGGGGCATTTTGCAGTTCGCTTCAGTCAGCAGAGTGGCTAGGTTCACCCCTGCACCCAAACCCACCCACCCCACAAACCCGCTCCCGTACCCCTCAAAATGTGCACCCACCTCAAACCCACCCCCCAAAGAAGTACCCAACCCATACCCCTGCCCCCCACAAAAAAATGCCCCCACAACCTGCACCCCCAAGAAAGCCCCCCCGTCCCCTAAACCCAGCCCCCCAAAGAACACCCTCCCTGCACCCCACCAAATAAACTGCTGGGTGCACTAAGCAGGGAATTGGAGCAGATGACCCAAGAGGTCTCTTCCAACTATTCTATCATTCTATGAATCATTCTATGAATTTCCATAGGGAAATACAATAAGACTCTGGTAATATCACTTTCTAAACATTGTTCTTTATGAGATCTAAGGAGTATTGTGAGCAGGAAATTCCACGAGGCAGAATAATACTTATGGTGTGATTCATTACCAGGGGCGGACTGGCCCAGGTGGCTGGGGGCAAGTGCCCCCCAGGCTGGTGGATTTGCCCTCATCTAGGGCCGCCCATACTGAAACGGCCCGGCAGCGCTGCTTTGCGGCCGCAGCTGCTTGCACAGCAGCCGACAGAGGACATGCCCGGCAGGAAGCATGGTGAGTGCGGGCTGCGTGATAGCAGCCACAGCCCCCCCCCCTCCTCAACTGCAAGGGCTGGAACCAGGCCCGCACTGGGCCACCCACTTATGGGGTGCGGGGGCCGCCCGCTCCTCCAGCCTCAGCATTGCTTTAATCTGTCACCGAGCGGCCACGGCATGCAGGGGGCGGGGCCACGGACGCGAAGGGGGCGGGGCCGTTTCCCCAAAGCAGTGCCCTTCTCTCAGCAGTCAGGATAACAGGGGCAGGTCCCAAGCCCTCCCATCATCTTCATCACATTCCTGATCTCTCTCTGAGATGATCATGTGACCCCGGATGCCTCCCCTCCATGTGACATCATCACAGGTCCTACTGGTATATGTGAGTATCATATCTGTGTGTGTCTTTCTGAGTGTTGTTCTGTCTGTCTGGGTGTCTCTATCTGTGTGTTTGACAGTGTCTGTGTGTCTCTCTGTCTCTACACAACACTATACAGTATATACAGGTCCACACTACATGCTGTACTAGTGTGCCTATATACTGTGTATATATAGTGAGTGTGGAGACCTGTATATACAGTATAGTGCTGTGTATGCAAGATATAACAGTCTCAGATGTGCCCAGAGTCTGCAGCGTGTAACGAGCCCAGAGTCCACAGCGTGTAACGAGCCCAGAGTCCACAGCGTGTAACGAGCCCAGAGTCCACAGCGTGTAACGAGCCCGAAGTTCACAGCGTGTAACGGGCCCGAAGTCCACAGCGTGTAACGAGCCCAGAGTCCACAGCGTGTAACGAGCCCAGAGTCCACAGCGTGTAACGTGCCCAGAGTCCACAGCGTGTAACGAGCCCGAAGTCCACAGCGTGTAACGAGCCCAGAGTCCACAGCGTGTAACGAGCCCAGAGTCCACAGCGTGTAACGAGCCCAGAGTCCACAGCGTGTAACGAGCCCAGAGTCCGCAGCGTGTAACGAGCCCAGAGTCCGCAGCGTGTAACGTGCCCAGAGTCCGCAGCGTGTAACGAGCCCGAAGTCCACAGCGTGTAACGAGCCCAGAGTCCGCAGCGTGTGACGAGCCCAGAGTCCGCAGCGTGTGACGAGCCCAGAGTCCGCAGCGTGTGACGAGCCCAGAGTCCGCAGCGTGTGACGAGCCCAGAGTCCGCAGCGTGTGACGAGCCCAGAGTCCGCAGCGTTTGACGAGCCCAGAGTCCGCAGCGTTTGACGAGCCCAGAGTCCGCAGCGTTTGACGAGCCCAGAGTCCGCAGCGTTTGACGAGCCCAGAGTCCGCAGCGTTTGACGAGCCCAGAGTCCGCAGCGTGCGACGAGCCCAGAGTCCGCAGCGTGCGACGAGCCCAGAGTCCGCAGCGTGCGACGAGCCCAGAGTCCGCAGCGTGCGACGAGCCCAGAGTCCGCAGCGTGCGACGAGCCCAGAGTCCGCAGCGTGCGACGAGCCCAGAGTCCGCAGCGTGCGACGAGCCCAGAGTCCGCAGCGTGCGACGAGCCCAGAGTCCGCAGCGTGCGACGAGCCCAGAGTCCGCAGCGTGCGACGAGCCCAGAGTCCGCAGCGTGCGACGAGCCCAGAGTCCGCAGCGTGCGACGAGCCCAGAGTCCGCAGCGTGCGACGAGCCCAGAGCCCGCAGCGTGTAAACGTGCCCAGAGCCCGCAGCGTGTAACGTGCCCAGAGCCCGCACTGTGTAACGTGCCCAGAGCCCGCACTGTGTAATGTGCCCAGAGCCCGCACTGTGTAATGTGTATACAGCAGGCAGCTTCTAGTGTGTACACAGCGGACAGTCTGTGTTGTGTATACGGCCCGCAGTCTGTAATGTGCAGCAACAGAAAATTTTCCTGAGAGCTCTCTCTGTGTTCTTCCCGGTGTCTGCATGAATTCTGTTCTCTCTGCGCCTAGCACTGGACTTTTTGCCTCCACCTTTCATCTTTACCCATCTTTAGGATCAGGCTGAGTCTTGGCTATCTATATACCACAGCATCCTATCTATAAAGCACAGGTATAATTCTCCTGTCTACTGAGTGTAATCCTCAGTATCTGTATTCTGTATATATACACTTCACAGTACCACTTCTCCTGTCCTGTATACTGGGTGTAATCCTCAGTATCTGTATTATTCCGTATATATACACTGCACAGTACCACTTCTCCTGTCCTGTTGTCAGAGAGGCGGTATTGGACTTTGATTTTCAGCATTTAACTGTTGTTTAAATTAATTATCCCCAATATGGAAGTCATCACTTCTCTTCTGTACAGATGGTGACTTGCCCTTCGCTCTGGATCTGACCACTGGGACCCCACGATCCCAAGAAACGTGGCTGTAAGCGGTGGGGTTTTTTTCGCCGCCGCAAGTGGCGGATCTGCCGCACCTGGCAGAACAGCACTTGCCGTACAATATGCATGGGGCTTGCCGCATCTGGGCTGCAAGTCGGCTGATCCGGCAGATGTGGTGCCACCTGCTGGATTGGCCGCAAACATCAGTTTACCGCTGATGTGAAAGCAGCCTGCGAAAGTGATGAGGTCATGACAACGTAAAAGCAAATTTCACTGATCGAGGCTGATGGGTGTTATAGTTTGTGGGCTGGTGGGGCTTGTTATCCAGGGCTGCTTTTTGGTCCCAGTCCGGCCCTGGCTGGAACACTGCCTCCTGGGGCAAAGTAGTCCTCGTACCCAGGGGCGGGCTGGACAGCTATACGGGCCGGGGCAGCATGATTGCTGGCGGCCCCTCTGCCTCTCTGTACTGGGATGCGGCCGGCGGCTACCTGTGCAGTGACGGCATCTCAGCAGTGAGGGCTGTGTGTGGCTGCCGGCCATAGCCAATACTGACGAGGCTCCGTCCACATCGTGCTTCGCGCCAAAAGGAAGCCGCAATCTACTGTTCACATTGGGCAACAAGAAAGGTGGGAGATGTGCGGCCAGTGTCCCTGAGCATCAAACCCCCCATACATGGGAAGGGATTTATTACAGGAGATTTGCATTGTCAATATAATTGGGCTGTAACTATCATCTTCATCTGGATGTAGCTGTATCTGTCTTTAATAGTGGTAGTGGTGCAATTTTAGCATATTGGACAGGTTGATTTCTCTGTGCCATATCTATTTCAGCAGCAGTGCACTGTATGCAGATTGGATTAGCTGATTACACTGTCTTTTCTGTCATCCTTTTCACATGATTTGTACAGCACTTTAATATGTGTATGTCTGAATGTGTATATGATTGTGTATGCATGTATAGGATTGTGTATGGGATTAGGTGTGTGTATGATTGTGTGTATAGGATTGATTGTGTGTATGATTGATTGTGTGTGGGGCTGTGTCTGTGTGGCTGACTATTTGTCCGTATGTGGCTGGGGTTTTGTGGCTGGGGTTTTTTTTTGGCTGACTATGTGTCTGTGTTGCTGGGGCTGTCTGTGGCTGACTGTGTCTGTGTGGCTGAGGCTGCGTGGCTAGCTGTGTGTGGCAAAATGTGTCTGTGTGGCTGACTGTGTGGCTAGGGCTGCGTGGCTGCATGTGGCTGTCTGTGTGTCTGTGTCTTTATGTGGCTGGGGCTATGTGGCTGGCTGTGTGCCTAACTATGTCTGTGTGTGGCTGGGGCTGCGTGGCTGTGGCTGCGTGGCTGGGGCTGAGGCTGCGTGGCTGGCTGTGTGTGGCTGGGGCTGTTTAGCTGTGTGTGGCTGACTGTGTGTGTGTGGCTGGGGCTGCTTGGCTGTGTGTGGCTGACTGTGTGTGTGTGGCTGGGGCTGCTTGGCTGTGTGTGGCTGACTGTGTGTTTGTGGCTGGCTGTGTGGTTGGCTGTATGTCTGTGTGTGGCTGGCTATGGCTGTCTATATTGCTCGCTGTGTGTATGGCTGGCTGTGTGTGTGTGTGTGGGTAGCTGCACCTGTGTGTGGCTGGCTTTGGCTGTGTGTGTGGCTGTCTATGTGGCTGGCTGTATGTGTGTGGCTGTATGTGTGGCTGGCTGGCTTTGGCTGTGTGTGGCTGTATGTGTGTGGCTGATTGTGTGTGTGTAGCTGGCTGTGTCTGTGTTTGGCTGGCTGTGTCTGCTTGTGTGTGGCTGGCTATGGCTGTCTATGTTGCTGGCTGTGGCTCTGTGTGTGGCTGGCTGTTGTGGCTATGTGTGTGGCTGTCTATGTGGCTGTATCTCTCTGTGTGGCTCTCTCTGTCTGTGTAGCTGTCTATGTGGCTGGCTGTCTATGTGGCTGACTGTTTTTGTGTGGTTGTGGCTCTGTGTGTGGCTGTGGCGGGCTGTCTGTGTGGCTGGCCACTGGGACATCCAAATGCTGTGCGAGTGTCCGACAGTTTTCTTAGATCACATCCATGTGCAATCTGTTTTGTTTCTCAGCAGCTATTACTGTAGAATCATTTACAGGAGCATTTTACAGTTGTCTCAGCTGAAGAATGATAATGTATCAGTGAAAAAAACTGATGCCTCTCGGATGGTCCGTGTGCTGTCAGTGTGCGGTCCATGATTTTGTCGAACTCATAGACTTGCATTGGTGAGTCTCGCGCATGAATCGCATACTGTTGCAGCATGTTGTGACTTTTTTCCCATCCAGAATCTGGATGAGAAAAAAGCATCCGACACTCGCCAATGTGTTTCAGACGTTGATTAACTGACTGCACTGCGATAAAATCACACATTGCACTTATTCAAGTTTCACCCCAGTGTGTCCGTGCCCTAATAATAAAATCCATGTAGTAATCCTACAATGTCTGCTGGACATGGTATGGGGAGGGTGTATGGCTCAGTTAGTACACACCATACTTCATGGTATGGGGAGGTTTATGGCTCAGTACACACTCCATACTTCTCGTTATTAACCAGTTAATGCTCTCTTGTCCACCGCACTACAGTGTCAAAAGAGGAAGACAGCGAGTCAGGCAGCAACATGGCATCAGAGAGCCCCTGATCTCAAAATAGAAGATCCTCAGATCCCAGTATTGTGACGACATATGAAGAAATATTTTTTTACATTTATATTACACTATGAACTCCACAGCACTTTACATACATCATCAACACTGTCCCCATTGGGGCTCACAATGAAAACATCCTACCAGTATGTCTCATATTGTATATCGCCTTTCTTTGATATCACCTTCACAAATATTGCATTTATTGCACTTGTCAGGTTTTGGATGTTTTCTGATTGCATTTGTTTGCAGGATGTCAGAATTGACTCCCAGAGCTGCTGGTTTGACGGTTAATGTCTTACAGCATCTTAGATTTTTTTTGCTTAATGGTACTTCCAAGTTTCTCAATAGGGCTGAGATCAGGGGAGACTGGTGGCCACACCATGGTTTTCTCTACTTTTATGTCCATAGCAGCCAATTACTCAGGGCTATGCTCTGTACCATTGTCATGCATGGGGATGATTTTGTACGAAGAAAAAAAGTGGTCAGTCTAAAAGTATATATACTTTGCCGTGGTCCTTTTCACGCCTTCATGGACCCTATAGGGGCAAACTAGCTCTTTCCACATGATTGCGACCCACCCAAAACATGACTGACACCTCCTTCCTGGCGGTCATCTAGCAACCATCCACTACTCCAACCATAATGGGAACCTCTAGGCTCCCCTTAGCTACACCTCTCTCTGCAGGGGGGCGTGGCGCGATGGGGGGGTGCGCACCAAAGACGGGCCGCCGAAAATTTCCGATAGCACTTCCCCCCCCCCCCGGTCCTCACCCAAGGACTGCCGGTAAAATTTTGCCACCCAGGTTTTGCTTCGCCAGTCAGCCCCTGTGCCTCGGTCCCTCCATCCTTCCCCGCCGGCTCCATCCTTTCTTGCCGGCTCCATCCTGCCCCACCGGCTCCATCCTGCCCCGCTCGCTCCATCCTGCCCCACTCGCTCCCATCCTGTCCCCCCGCCACCATCCTGCCCTCTTCATCCTGCCCCCCCCCCTGTCACCAACCTGCTCCTCCAGCTCCATCCTGCTCCTTCGGCTCCATCCTGCTCCTCTGGCTCCATCCTGCCTCGCTCGCTCCATCCTGCCCCGCAAGCTCCATCCTGCCCCGCTCGCTCCATCCTGCCCCCACGCCACCATCCTGCCCCCCTGCCACCATCCTGTCCCGCTTGCTTGATTCTGCCCCGCTCGCCACCATCCTGCCCCCCCCACCACCATCCTGCTCCTCTGGCTCCATCCTGCTCCTCCGGCTCCATCCTGCCCCACTCTCTCCATCCTTCCCCACTCTCTCCATCCTTCCCCGCTCTCTCCGTCCTGCCCCGCTCGCCCAATCCTGCCCCCCCCCGCATCCATCCTGCCCCCCGCATCCATCCTGCCCCCCCAGCTCCATCCTGTTCCCCCCTTCGGCTCCATCCTGCCCCCCCACTCCGGGTCCATCCTGCCCCTCCCCTCTGGTTCCATTCTGCCCCCACTCTGACTCCATCCTGTCCCTCCCCTCTGGCTCCATCCTGCCCCCCCTGGCTACATCCTGCCACCCCCGCCTCCATCCTGCCCCCCCCCCCCGGCTCCATCATGCCTCACTCACTCCATCCTGCCCCCCCTCCGGCTCCATCCTGCCCTGCTCGCTCCATCCCACCCCCGCCCTGGCTCCATCCTGACCCCCCCGACTCCATCCTGCCCCCCGGCTCCATCCTGCCCTGCTCGCTCCATCCTGCCTCGCTCGCTCCATCCTGCCCCTCGCTCCATCCTGCCCCGCTCGCTCCAACCTGCCCTGCTCGCTCCAACCTGCCCCGCTCGCTCCATCCTGCCCCGCCAGCTCCATCCTGCCCCGCCGCCACCATCCTGCACCTCCCCCATCATCCTGCTCCTCCGGCTCCATCCTGCTCCTCCGGCTCCATTCTACCCCGCTCCTTCCATCCCGCCTCCCCTCTGCCTCCATCCTGCCCCCCTCCATCCTGCCCCCCCTCTGGCTCCATCCTGCCCCGCTCGCTCAATCTTCCCCCTCGCCCCCTCTATCCTGCCCCCCCCACGACTCCATCCTGCCCCCCGGCTACATCCTGCCCTGCTCGCTCCATCCTGCCCCGCTCACTCCAACCTGCCCCGTTCACTCCAACCTGCCCCGCTCGCTCCATCCTGCCCCGCCAGCTCCATTCTGCCCCGCCGCCACCATCCTGCACCCCCCCATCATCCTGCTCCTCCGGCTCCATCCTGCTCCCCCCCTAGCTCCATCCTGCCCCGCTCGCTCCATCTTCCCCTCGCCGCCTCCATCCTACCCCCCCACCATCAGCTGATCGGTTTCCCAGGCAACGACAGGTTTTAAAGCCCTGTAGGACCTAGAAGACGGAGGTGGAGCAAGCCGGCAGACAGGTGAGGATTTTTATACTTTTACTGTGGAGGAGCAGGGGCCAGGAGGAGCGGGGGGCCGTAGGCAGCGAAGTATCGCCATATACCAAAGTGCTGCTATACATGTACTGTAATGTACCGCCATATACTATAGTGCTGCTATACATGTACTGTAATGTACCGCCATTTACTATAGTGCTGCTATACATGTGCTATAAAATACCACCATATACTATAGTGCACCTGTACATATACTGTAATATACTGCCATATACTAAAGTGCTGCTATACATGTGCTATACTGTACCACCATATACTATAGTGTTACTTTACATGTAATATAATGTACCACCATATATCATAGCGCTGCTATACATATACTGTAATGTACCGCCATATACCATAGCGCTGCTATACATGTACTATAATGTACCTCCATATACTATACTGCTGTATACAAGTACTATAATGTACCGCCATCTACCATAGCGCTGCTATACATGTACTGTAATGTACCGCCATATACTATAGTGCTGCTATACATTTACTATAATGTACCGCCATATACTATAGTGCTGCTATACATGTGCTGTAATGTACCACCATATACCATAGCACTGCTATATATATATATATATGTAGTTCACTCACGTTGACTGAACAAGTTGTGTCAGTCACAGTATGTCAACTACATACATACTCTAGAATACCTGATGCGTTAGAATCGGGCCACCATCTAGTCTATCATATAACATTAATGGAATCAAATCTGGCTCTATTGGAAAAATCACTATCATATTTCACCTAATGTATTATCAAAAAATTATAATATATATATATAATTGTAAGAAGTGGCGGAAACAATGAAAATTCATCAAGGAAATATCACCCTATCAAGAAAGGGTTAAACGTATTGGTTTTCTATGGACTACCAGAATTTTTGTTGCTACCCAAAGGCCCCGGTTACCATATTCTCTTTTCTCCTTCCTCAGGTGCTGTGGTTTCCGAGATTGCTGCTCTAGACCATTCCTTCGTCCTGACTGTCATCCCCATGATGAGCGTTACTCTTACACCTACATTAATGGGACCATCACCTGCGGTAAGTTCGGGGGTCTCCTCAGGGTCATCACCTGCGGTAAATCCGAGGGTCTCCTCACGGTCATCACCTGTGGTAAGTCCGGGGGTCTCCTCAGGGTCGGGTTTCCTCAGGGTCATCACCTGCGGTAAGTCCGGGGGTCTCCTCGGGTCCAGGACACTTGGGGACATTGTGGGAAAAAGAACAATTACACTTTTGTCCTTGATAAATCATCAAACTGGAAATCCATTCAGACGAGCAGCGTCAGGTTATGTGATGAAGGACACAATTATATGTATATACCGTACTGTGCAAATGTTATAGGCAGGTGTGCAAAAAATGCTGCAAAGTAAGAATAGTTAGAAAACAGATGGGATGATGTGAGATCAGGGCTCTGTGGGGCCAGATCATCACCTCCAGGACTCATCATTGTTAATGACATTGGCTATATGTTTAGCATCATTGTCTGGCTGCTGAATAAATTTAGAGCCAATCGGATGTCTTCTTGATGGTCTTACATGATGGGTAAATATTTGCCTGTTTTATTCTTGTAACTATAGGGGAGAAAAAGCTAATATAAGGTCTTATCTGACAAACAATTGTAAGTGATGGTGTCAAGCCCACTCACCTATTAAAGTTGTGAGAGTCACAATACCAACATAGTATATCCTGCTGCAGCAACCACCTGGAATGAAGGAATTACATAACGGAGAAGAATAGGGGTTACTTGCGCTGTTGTTCAGGATTCCAAGAAAGCCAAGGATCCATGGATGTTAAATCCATCAATCTTTATTCGTCTCTACGTGTTTCGTGAGGCTGCAGCTCACTTCTTCAGGAGATACAGAGGATTACATGCATGTGACAAGAATGCCTATATATAACACAATAGCAATAGTGATGTATATTGCGAAGTTGAAGCGTGAAAAAATGAGAAAAAAAAAATCAATAAAACCAATAAAATCACATTTTAATAAATTACGGTACCTAAATAAATAATTACCATAATTAAAATGCTCAGATAAAATTAGCTTGTTCAGGACTGAACTCATAAAAATCAACACTTCAAGCATGTAAAGTGCTATGGTCATAGTCCAACTCCACAGGAATCAGCCAGATCCTGTGGAGTCTGACAGTCCAATGGTATAGAGCAGTGATGGCGAACTCCAGGCCTCGAGTGCCGCACACAGTGCAGGTTTTCAGGATTTCCTTAGAGTTTGACAGTTGGTAATTTGATTGCCAACTGTCAAATACAATGGAAATCCTGAAAACCTGGACTGTGCGTGGCACTCGAGGCCTGGAGTTCGCCATCACTGGTATAGAGCTTCTCATCGCTATAGTTACCAGAAATACAAGAGATTCTATGCGGTTCAGCAGAGTCATCTCTCCAGAGCTGCAAGATTGATGTGGCACCCCTACTGTCTTGCCACCACAAGGGTTTCTGCACCCACTCCACAGGTGTGGTATCTCAGTTCGCTGGAAATAAGAGGGTGGATCCAAGACACCTACAACACACCCAACACACCCGGTCCTGTGGATGGTGGGTTGACCCAGGGGTGGGAATAGTGCTCAGTGGGTCCCGGGAACAGGGGTAGAAAGTCGTGGTGGGTGGAAAAAGCAGGAGGAAACAAAAACAGTTGAGGTTAGAGAGGAGTAGATGTTGAAGGGAGAGGATGCATGGAGCAGTTCACCAAAGCTCTGCCCTGGACGACTCGAGGCTATAAGGGACAAAAGGAGCCCTAGGGACACCTGTGGAGGCAGAAAGGACCGCACGTGTGCCCAAAACCGGTTCCTACCGTTGTTGGACGGATGGGTGGTTGCAACCAGTGGTCAAACCCTGGCACACCCGCCGAGAAGGCAGCTATACTAGGGCCAGGGAGCAGGTACCATAGTCCCGCGAAATCTTGTGGCTGCTGAATTGGGGCTCTGTGGCCGGAGACGATATCAGGCAACAGGCGGGAAAAGATAGCGCTGGGAGTGAGCAACCGACAGGAAGGAACGCAAGGAGGTGTCTCTGACAAATCCTGATTCTGGCGGACTACCAGTTAGCGGCCTGGCAGAGAACAGTCCCTGCGGTGTAGCTCTTGAAAGGTTAGTAAACCAGGTTGGAACTCAGAACTGTGTGAGACTTTGTATTACACAGCCTGAGAAACCTGAGGCCTGTATCACTGCTCTTACACCAGCTGCCCAAGGTAACTGCTCCACCTACGAGGAGCCTGATACGCAGCGTCGATCACCCTGACCGAGAACCGTAGGTGGCGTCACGACCCTAATCCTAATTTCACATCCCCAAAAACTCTTTCCCCTTAACAGTTCCCGCTAGGGCCACGAGATCGAGACTCGACCCCTGTGACTCCCCTGAACGACTGACAGCCTGGTTCTGAGTACCCCACAGCCTTGAGGTGGGTCAACTTCTGGCATCACGAACAAGATGTCGTGCTCGTGACTACTGGGTAGTGTGGGCCTTGGACTGTATTGAACTTTATTGGACTGCACATGTAGGCCTCAAAAATGTCGACCATGAAGAGCTGACGCCATGTGCTGGCTCGGGGGCGTGCCTTTGCCCATCGTCGTGGGATTTGGCCAAAGAAGGCGCGAAAGAGCAGGCCCGCCCCAAGTGCTCAGAGAAAGCTAAAGGGGCTTGCTTAAAGAGAGACTAACTCCACCCAAGAATGTGATTGACTACCAGAAGGGTGGGGTGCAGAAAGGAGATGACGGGCAAACTGAGAGGACACGGATTGGTGTTGTTAAGGACAGAACAGGCAGAATAGCATCCAGTGGTCCCAAGAACCTAGCGAGCAAGGTGGCCAGAGTAGGCACCCCAACAGATGAAAGAGAGGACGCAGGCCTGCCGCTGCCAGTGGGCATGGACTTTTGGACAGCCGCACTACAAGACTTGGTGGTGCAGCTAAACTGGGCACAGGGTTGGGCTTTTCAGCACTGGAAAAGCAAGGTGCTGAGGAAGCAAGCAGTTGAGGGCTCCAGCCATGTCAGAGAGGGAATTCGGAGGAGACCCAGAGACCACTGAGGAATCTGAGCCACCAACGGTACCATCTGACCTGGTCAATGAGCCGCCCGTAGAGACTGCCCACCAGGAGTCTGAACTGGTAGAGAGGCACACCAGCCCGGAGAGTGAGTCGTACAAAGTGCCAGCTAGACCGGAGTCCGAGCCCATGTCGGGGCCTGGAACACCGGTACCGAGGCCTAAGACACTGGAGGCTGTAACCCGAGAGGAAAGGAAAGTGGAGGAGCCCAGACCAATCCACTGGGTGCATAGACAAGAGGAGTTGGCTATACTCCGGGAGATCGCTCGAATAGGAGAAGTCCAGGAGCGGAGCAAGGCTGTAATGACAGAGAAAGACGACTACTTTCGTCAGAGACAGCTGGCCGATGAAGGAGAGCGCCGACACTGCCAGGAGCGCTAGTGGGCGCAAGAGGAAAAAAACTTGCAGGAAAAAGAGCGAGTCCGCAGAACACCGGCAGCGGCCCCAACAGAGCGACGTCGCTGAACCATTGTAGATTTCCACTTGATGAACGGGTGGGGATTTATCCGCGAGCCGGAGTTGGAGGAGGAAATATTTGTGAGTCGCAGGGACGTGGAGTCCAACCTGCCAAAGGTATACCTTGGTAGAGACCTTTATACTGGCGACGAGGTGAGCTACCAAAAACACCTAGATGATGATCCGAAAAGGTAGTATGTCTTAAAAATATACAAAAGGGGCCTCCTTGTTGAGTAAAAGTCACCTTGCAACAGTAAACCAGATGTACATAGTTATTTGTAACATATAGTGTACTGTAGAATGATAGGAACATGTTATTCAGTGTTAATTGCGTCGTTGAAAAAGGAAAATTATCGACAATATTATGTTACACCCAGTATGTTTTCTGTACAGACCAGGAGTGGTGCCTTGATAACTAAGGGACAGTATGGAGACCCGATATACTGGAACTGGAACTTCTTTTTATTTTTGCTGCTTTGCACTTTCTATTTTTCTATCACTTGGTAGTAAGTTTTTGTTACTAGAAATGTTGAAGTAAACGTGCCTCCCGTAAGGGAAGAAAAGAAATCTTATGTTTGTTATTATCAATGACTATGCAAACCTTATAAAAATGTTTTTGGGTTTTATGTGCTCAATCGGTTCCCGTGTGTCTGCACGCGGATGTGCTGATCTTCGCTGTTACCTATGGGCTGTCTTGTGCTCAAGGGTGCTGCTGCTGTGGGTAAACTGAGTCTTTTTTTCTTATTCAGTGTGCAGCTCTACAGGTGAACTGAGCCTTTTTTCCCTATTCAGTGTGCGGCTTTGCAGGTGACATTGCTGCATGTGTGTGTGGATATGACTCATGCTTAGGTGAGCTTAGGGGTATGCCTGGGCTGGTTGCTCCCCACCCCTCAGCCATAAATGGGTCAGCTCACATCCATCTGATGTCGCTTAATCAGTTCATTTCTGCTGTCTGACCTGTGGATTGCAGACGCTAATCTGACGCTGCTTTTTTTCTCTCCATTGGAAGTTGCTGGATTCCGTGGTCCATGGGTGGATGTAAGGGCTTATGCCTAGGACGTCTTAAGAGCTTTAGGGACTTAGGCTGGTGGCTCAGATCTCCTCACCTTTAGAGGTACCTCTGAGATCAGGGCGAGCTAGGGACCCTAATTTCAGGGCCAGAATAGGCTTCCCTGACCCCCTACGTCCAGCTCCTTGTTACCCTGGCCTCCCAAGTGTGACATTCAGCGACCACATTTGATCCCCAAAGTCGCTATGTCAACTCAAGCTTTTTCGCACCTGGTGGAAGAACTCTCCCAGGAGGTGTCTATGTGGCGCCCCAGGGTCTGATGCCACAATGTAGGCTTGGAAGCAAGGCTAGACACCCACCTGAGATAAGACACGCACACAACACCAACCCAACTCCGGGCCAGAAGGGGGAGCTCTAAAGGCCAGGTTGAGGGCAGGTCCCCTATAAATTCTGGTTTGGGGGTGCGGTGTCACAGTGTGGTGAATACTTATGAAGGAATGGTAGGTATGGGCAGGGTGACCAGGGAAAACTAGTCTGACCCTAGTCTAGGAACCCTGAATGGCCCTGATCCCGAAGGTATCTCTGATGGTGAAAAAGGTTCGGGCTTCTAGCCTCTCTCTAAAACTCTATCAGCAGCACCACCTAGTGGAAGGAGAGGCCACTTAAAGGCTAGGGGGAGGGCAGTTCAGGTGAGTCACACATTAATCCCTCAACCAGCAGTTGAACCTAATAGTGAATGCAGTTCTGGAGCACAACACAGGAGGCAAAGATCTTCACAACTATCAACCATGCAGCTCTTAAAGACAAGCACAGAATTACAAATGGTCGATATCCAAAACGGTCCTATAACCCCAGTACCAGGAGCCCCAGCAGCACACTTCCACCTGACGTGTTTGGACAACACCCACACATACTCATTAGCTCTCAGGTCTGGACCTGTATATTTATTTCTAACTCTGCGGTCATAGGTAGAGGGCACACATCCAGGATGGTAAATTGCAGCAGTGTTCCCCAGGGCTCCCTCACCGGGAGTGCACAGCAGGAACCACCGTCCACCGTCCCTCCCCGGCCCCTCCTTCTGGAACGACGCCTAGACCCACCATTGATCTGAGGCTTAGTCTGGACTCCACCCCCATTTCCAGGCCCACTCCTAGTCACTTCAGTAAGCGGGGTAGAAGTCGGGGCAACCAGTATGGTAGAAATAGTTGTAGCTAGGCAATTACTCACACAGAAAGCCCCCCAAGTTACAACCTTTCTGACCCACCAGTCAATCACTGGGTTGTGTTTCTCCAGCCAGAGAAGGCCCATTACAATGGGAGTGGGCAGGTTCTCCAAGAGGTGACAAGACAGAACCTACTGGTGGGGAGTTCCTATGCTCAAGTTCACATTACGCACCACTTGGCAGAGGACCTTCTGGCTGAGTGAGTGGAACTAAGTTGATCGAGGTGATGGGAATGGGTCTCACTAAAGCACTGCTGGTGAGACCATGAGCCCGAGCAAAGCAAGAATCCATCAAATTGACCCCCGCTCCGCTATCGACCAGAACTGGCACAGTCTCAGTCTTACCATCCACCACCACCTTGGTAGACAGTGTGAACGGAGATTTAGCGAGGAAGGAAAGATAAACTCTCTGGTCGTCTCCTTCTGAATGACCCGAGGTAGGCTGCTTCTGATACTGCATGGTCTTGGAGCAAAGAGGACAAAACTTAATAAAATGGTCAGATTTTCCACAGAAAAAAACATGCTCCACCCACTTAGTGAACAGTAGCTACAGGAGGTTTAACACAAGAACCTACTGCCCCCAACTGCATGGGTTCATCAGATATAGTCTCCTCAGCAGGGATGGGTACAGGAGACGAAGCTGGTCTCGGTCTCTCCCTTAGGACTACTATGCTGCACTTCTCCTTGCTCTTGGATGTTTCTTTGGTCTATTAATCTATGATCATTTATTTGGCTTGTGGACACCGGATTATATGTATAATTGTATTTTTATGCTCTATTCTTAAATTTCCATCTCTCTGTCCCCAGGGACTGTGGACACTTTGGCTCCGGTTTCTTCTCGCTTATCTCTTACATCATTGAGTTTGTGTCATTTATCTTCAGCACAACAGAACTTTCTATTCAGCACAACAGAACTTTCTCTATTTCATCCTTTGTGATAATTTGGGATTAATGTGCTTTGTTGTTCACTGCTGGATCTGCTCAGTTCAGTTGGTCGTTACTTTATATCTAGTGATGAGTTAGCATGCTCGCCGCTACTCGGTACTCGGGATGCTCTGCTTGTACCGAGTACCGGCGAGATGCTCGGGCTCATGCTCGGGTCCACCTCCCTGCATGTTGGCGCTCTTTACAGAGCCAGCCCACATGCAGGGATTGTCTACCAGACACTGTAATGCCACAGGCATGTTGATTGTGGCATTACAGTGATTGGCTAGCCACACAGCGTCATCAGGTCTTTATAAGACCCGACCGCACTGTGCTCATCACTCTGCACCACAGACAGTCAATGTAGGGAGAGGTGCTGCTGATTCAGGGACATATTTGGTGCCTTTCAGCCAGTGTAGGTGCAGGTCTGCTTCTAATATAATCCAAACAACAGTCCTTCTGAGGACTAATTACTTAATCAGGGGCAGACCTACCGTGGTGCAGCTGGTTCAGCTGCACCAGGGCCCTGACCGGCCAGGGGGCCCCTCAAGCCTGGCGGGGGCCCCCAGCCAACCCCTGTATCCCAATGTCAGAGGAGAGGAGGGTCAGGCAAGGGAAGCAGGAAGCTGCCTGATCCCGGTCCCCCCCCCCTCTCCTCTGCTGCCCTGGCTCCCAAGAATGCATCTGCCGGCTCAGTGCAGGGCGCAGGTAGGAGAGCCGCTCACCGGTAACTGCCAACTGAGCACAGCCACTCGCCGCCGGCCCCAGCAAATCACCCTCCTCCCCGCTACTCGCCGACGGCCGCCAGCACCCCCCCGATACTCGCCGATGGCCGCCAGCACCCCCCCCCGCTCCTCACCATGGCTGCACCAGGGCCCTCCGGGCTCTAGGTCTGCCACTGTACTTAATTAACTGTATAAAAGCAGGCAGGGAGGCAGGTTATATAGGAGTGTTAGGTGTGCTAGTATACCAGCTAGCATCACATCTGTGGCTGGTGTGCTGGCTTGAAATCTCAACTATCCATCCCAAAAACAGTCCTTTTAATGATTAGTTTAAATCTCTATAGGCAGGAGGGGGTATATAGGCTTTAATATGTCATCTCATCAATCCATCTAAAAACCATTCATTGCAAGCCTTCATTCAAATCTCTAATAGGCAGGAAGGGTATAAAGGTCCATTTTCTATACCTCACAAGACTCTGTATACCTGTTTGCAGCATTTGTACCAGGGGTACACGCTTTAATATCTAATTTCATCAATCCATCTAAAAACAATTAATTTGGAATCCTTCAGTTAGTTGTATACAGGAAGTGTATATAGCACACCATTCAAAATGCGCAAGGCCGGTGGCAAGGGACCAGGAAGTGGACGTGATGGTGGTGGTGCATGCAGAGGCCGAGGCCATGGGCAAGCTCGAATTGTGCCACAAGAAACATCAACATCATCTCACTCGATCTTCCTGTCCCAATTTCTAGGGGACCGCAGCAGGACACCACTTTTAAATCAAGAGCAGTGTCAACAGGTTGTTAGTTGGATAGCAGATAATGCTTCCAGTCAGTTAGGCACCACCACAAACACCCTGTCTTCCACATGGTCAAGTGTCAGTAGTCATGAGACTGGATCGCATATTCGTCACCCTGATCCTCCTTCCTCCCACCATGCTGAATGTGGTCCCACGATTGGACACTCTGAAGAGCTGTTCAGTATGCCATTGATGGATTCGAGCCTCTCGCCCGCTCCACTTGAACTGGGGCGTGAGGAGATCATATGTAGTGATGCCCAAATATTTGAGCAGCCACGGTTGCACAAACGCGATGGTGGGAACGTGTCACAAGAAGAGGTGGACGATGATCTGACACAATTGCCAGAAAGTCAGGATGAGGACCAGGGTGCGGTAGTGGAAGATGACATGGTGGATGTGTCAAGCCCACTGGGACGGGGTACTCGGTACCGGACCGGGTCTGCTACTGGGGAAGTCACGGGTGGTCCTGGTCTGGACCGTGACCAGGGCCCTGGCAATAATAAGGGGATACTTACAGGGGATTGTCAGTCGTGACGCCACCCACTGTGTGCGGCCAGTAGTGGGGCCGCCGCTGCTGCAGAACCTCCGGGGATGATGTAATGGCAGCGTAGATGGAATAGTTCCCGTGGGCAGAACTGTGTTCCCCGGGGCAGTGATGATTAAAGTCTATTGTGTAGTGTGCAGGCTTGGTGCTGAGTGCAATTTACTTGCTGTCCAGATGCTGCAGGAATCCTCCTTCAATGTTGGAGCTTGCACGCTGTGGCTCTGCAGGTGGAGGGTTGTTATGGTCCTGTATGGAGGGAATAGTACGCAGGCAGAGACAGACGAGAGAGACGTATTCAGGGTTCTCCGTGTTTACTTCTCAAGTTCTTAAGTTCAGCTTACAGTTCAGTACAGTTCTTACAGTTCAATTCAAGTCTCAGTACACGGGCTCACTCTCCCCTCGGGGTTCCCTTACTCTCTGCAGCCAGGTCTCTCCCTCTGTGACCCCTCACTCTGTCTCTGTGTCCTTTCCAGGCTGTTAACGTTCTCTGTGTTCACTTGGTTGACTCCGGACAGTATGGCGGTGACTCGGGCCCCTCTGGGTCCTCCTGGTTGTCACTGAGCTGCCTGTCCTTTGGGGTAGGAACCCTAACGTGTAGCTGTGGTCCCCCGTCGGTTGTCTGGGTAAAACTACGGTCCCCTCTAGAGCCGACACTCTACTCAGCCTAACCTCCAGCAATCCTCCCGTGTGAGGCTCTACCAGGCTCTCTCTACTGTGTCTTCCAGTGTCATAGGAGGGCTACTCCGCCTGCAGTCTGTCGTCTCAGCTGTAGTTCTAGGGCCCAGGTATCACCGTCCCTCTCTTCCTTCACACTCCTGGGGTACTGGCTTTGGACGTGCTTTCTCTCTGCGGCTCACACTGGCTCGGTTCAGATTCTGCGCTCCTACACCCCACTTTGCCAGGAGGTGTGATTCAGTCTTTCCTTCTCACCTTAACTCGGCCGACTGCTGTCTCTCGGCCTGTGCCGTGCTCCTCAGCCTGCTGCTGGTCTGTGTCTTTGCTGCTCGGTACCCTGGGCTTACTGACTCCTTCCTCCTCCCTCTCCACTATTTCTACTGTCTGTCACCTGACTTCATGTGTGCCCAACCCACTTCTCTAAACCCACCACCCCTCGCCTGCCTAGAGTTCCCAGGCTCCGGGCTGGATGCTGCCATCTACTGTACGTGGGTTATATGGGCGTGAGGGTGTTGGTGTCAACTGTCGTCCTACCTGCCTGGCTGCAGTTCCCTTTGTAGACTCCTGGACTCAGGGGCGCCACAGATGATCCAGTAACTGACCCAACCTGGCAGGAGGACATGTAGAGCAAGGACAGCAGTGCACAGGGGGAGGGAGGCGTAGCATCACAACAGGCGGGAAGAAGCAGGGTGGTGGCCGCAGAAAGAAGGCGTGTAACCGTTCTCCTTAACACCAACACGACAGAAGTTGACATTATAACAGTTAGGTCTTCCCGAGTCTGGCTGTTTTTTAAGGAGTCTGCAGATAATTCCAAAAAAAACCATTTGCAACACCTGCCATGCCAGCATCTGCAGGGGTAGCAAAACTAGCAGCCTGACCACAACCAGCATGATCAGACACATGACAACAAAGCACCCGACTTTGTAGGACGTACCACAGGGTCCATGAGCAGTGTCTGCGGGTGACATCGCTGATTCTTCCACTGTTGTGCGTGCAAGCCAATCCCCTGTCCATAGTGCATGTGAAGATGCCTCCTGTCCTGCACCTGTCATTGCAGAAATGCTACCATCACCAACCACGTCCTTGTCCCAGTGCCGCATTCAGATATCCATACCCCAGTCATTGGAATGCAAGTGCAAATACGCTGCCAACGCCCCACAGATCACACTCCAAAATTCGCACATTTTGCGACTGCTTGTACTGGAAATGTTGCCTTTTAGGCTAGTGGAGACGGAAGCATTCCACAACCTGACCGTCCTTCCTTACTCGGTCGCCAGCCGCCACTATTTCTTCTGGTGTGCCGTCCCCGCATTACACAAGCACGTGTCCCAAAACATTATCCGTGCCCTTAATAACGCAGTTTACGACAAAATCCACCTAACCACGGACACGCGGACAAGTGCTTGCAGGCAGGGACGGTACATCTCTCTCACGGCACACTGGGTTAATATAGTGGAAGACTGGACCCAGTCTGACTTTGGGACGGAACACGTCCTCCCGACGCCAAGAATTACGGGCCCTAACTCAGTCAGGGTTGCCCCACAGTCTACAGCTCCGGAACATGCTCCTCCTCCTCTTCAGCCTCCACAACAGTCCCAAGCTGAAAGCTTTGCAGCACTGCCTCGGCCAAGTGGCAGCAGGCTGAGCTGAAGCTAATATATATAGGTGATAAACCCCACAATACTGATGAGTTGTGGACAGCTCTGAAAGAGCAGGCAGATCATTGTCTCACACCACTAAACCTAGAGCCAGGCATGGTCATGTGTGACAATGGCAAAAACCTAGTAGCAGCTCTGAGGCGAGCTCACACGTGTGCCATGCCTAGCCCATGTGCTAAACCTCGTGGTTCAGCGGTTTTTTAAATCCTACCCGGAGCTGCCGGATCTGCTCCTCAAAGTATGCCACCTGTGTGACGAACCCAGGGGCATGGTACTCAGATCTCAGGCTGGCAGTCTGGAGGTCACGGGTGGCTGCCTTAGACTGTGGTCCTTGGTAGTCAATGGATAGGGGAAAAATAATAAAACATACATAAAGTTTGTGACGCCACCTGCATTATCTGGTGATGCTCACCAGCCCTGCTACAGTCCTCTGGTGGTCGGTGGGATTGCGGCAGTGATGGTATAGTCCTCCGCAGGCAGGACTGGACCTCCGGCATTTCTGTGAAAGGAAATTGTTCATGCAAGGAAAGATGCAGCAGAGTCGAGAAGTCACTTCACTGGGTACTTTACTGAAAAACCTTTTGTAATCATTACAGTCCTTCAGTGCAGTAAGATGTTATTGCGACAAATGGCTACGGGTACTGCAAGCGGATTCTATGGTTGGTAGATGTATCCCTCCTGTATACTGTTCTTTTTCTTTCTGTTCCTTGCCTCTCAGTGGCGGTGAAGTCGGACCTCATAGAGATCGGATATGACCTCCTGCTGTTCTCTTAACCTCCCTTGCTCCCGTCGGGTGAACCTTCTTATAATTACCGCAGGCTGTTCTGCGGGTCTGATTCCCCTCTAATGGGTGCTTTGGGAATCAGGGCCGTATCTGGATTTTCTGCAGGTCGTGAAGGTTTCTGCAGGTGCGGGCTCCGGTACCCGGTTTCTACTCTGTGTGGACTCCTCCAGCTTCTTCAGTCCCTTACTCCTTTCTTCCCTTCTGGGATCTATTCTGCTGTCTCCTTAATATTTCGTGCCTCAGGTTCCCATCCTGAACTTTTCTAATTCTCCAACCATAAGACCTAAGTCCTCCTTTCTCCCCCTGGGGCTACTATATAACCTCCCGGGGTCCCTCCCACTGCATGATCTAGTGTGGGGTATGGGTTTAGGGTTCCGCCTACCATCATGAAATCCACTTGCAGTGAGGTGACTACACCGCTTTTATGGGTGTAGTACCCCCTTTTGTGGCACCTACAGAGTGGGGTGCCACATTCCCCCTTGATAAAACATACTCGTCCGCGAGTATCACATTTGTCTAACGGGAAGTGAAAAATATCTTTGTAAACAGTAATCATCAACATCAACGGGTAACTATTTACATTTTAAGAACATTTAAATTTCTTCCCATCTCTGGGAGGCGCATGGCTTCAAACGTTGCACTTATAAACACATTATTTACCTCGGCCCAACGGGACCGATACTAGCAATGCGGGCCGCTTCTCACTCATTATCAAGCAGGGAAGGGACAGTTCAATATAAAAGTCATTATGGTCGACAAGACATATTCTTCATTAACTTGCAAAAAAGGGAAAAGTATAAAAGCAAAGGGGCTGGTGATTGTAAAGGTGAAGGGCTATATACATATGGAAAACAATGTCTCTCAACGGGAGTCTATTGTAATAAAGTTAATTATGATTCTACTCGGATGATCCGGATGGCAAACCATCCAAGTGGGCCGGGGTAACGTTCGTAAGTCACCTGCTCACCTCTATACAGGTCACGCCGAGAAAGTCCTTTCCTCAAGAACGATTCTACATCCCGCCAAGAGAAGAACACGTCATTAAATAATCCAGGATCCCTTAGGGTACCGTCACACCTGGACATATCGCCGGCGATTTCACAGGCGACGCTGAGGCGTGGCCTGTCGCCGGCGACATCGCCAATGCGTTGCTTAATGTAAATGGGCGAGGGCGACACGTCTGAGTGATCACAGCTCTGATGTGAAACCAGGCGACCATTCTTGGGCGATGTGTGCTGATCGCCCTGTGTAACATCTCATGAGCAATGTGAAGAGCGACAACACACATCGCCTAAACCATTCTGGTAGGCGTTTCTGGGCGTATTTACCACCTCTGGCGGTCTGCGTGGATTGGAGGCAGCTCGAGCGTTCCGATTGGTTGTCTTGTTCCTCGGCGCCATATTTAATGATGTGTGCATCTAAAGGTGTATTACCCAGGAGCGTACCTACTGTACAGTAGAGCATTGACGTCGCCTCTGTTTTTGCGGCTGTATTCAAAAGTGCAGAGATGTGCCACAAGTGTGTGTTAACAGAAACGCAATTGTCATTACATCCCAACTAATGTCTGCATGAGCGCTGTAATGGCAGCCTTCCTGTAGTACATGACGCAAAAGCATACAGTAAATCCCGTTGCTTTTGCGGCGCCTCTGGGCCCCCGTCAACATGTGACATCTCTCCCGTGCGTTCATTCGCCCAAACATTGTCAATCTTTTGGCGCCGCCTTCCTGGTGTTTTCCCTTCCCCTGCAGAATAGAAAAAATGGCGGCACCCAGGCGAGCTGCAGTGTGGGGAGAGCCTGAGCTACTTATTTTAATAGATATCTGTGACACCAGGGATTACTGGTGTCATCACCACCACACGCTTCCGCGCCTACACAAGCAGGATGTCCTGCAGTAGCACAACACACATTACATAGAAATGGCAATACGGATTCACTGTAACATTACTCGACACACGAGCGCCGTGTTTTGCCGTGTTGACTACGCCAATCCGTCTAGCAATTAACGCCCATGCATTACGAGACAATACGCACATGCATGCTTACATTTTACGATGTGGCTCGGTGAACTAGGACACAGTCATTGGTGTGTTTTTGCAACCAATCACACGTCTTTGAGGCATCACCAAACATAATGTAAACACCAACCTCCGAGACGCGGGCCAAAACAACGCCCACGTCGCTAATGTGGTTGCCCTGTGTGACGCGGAAGCGGCGACCAGCGACTTGATCGCCCTTGGGCGACGCTCAGGCAATTTCCGGCCAGGTCGTCGCCTGAGCGTCGCCTGAGTTGTCGCCCCGTGTAAATAGGCGACGGCGACCTTGGGCGACACGCGAGAACATGCACATGTGTCGCCTGTGGAATCGCCGGCGATATGTCCAGGTATGACGGTACCCTTAGGAAACCCCATCCATCTTCCTGATATGCAGAGACGACAGTCCCAGATTTCCGCAGCTCGATGGGAAGTGGGGGCTGAGGTCGGGCCTCGTCTCTCAATCTCCTGGTGGCCTGCTCTCTCTGTTACCAGTCCTCCCGTCGCCTCGTACTGTGGGGGTGGCAAACTGCTGCTGTTGGGTCCTCTGGGTGCTGCGCACGTTTTTGCGGAGCCTAGGATGGCGGGAACTCCTTGCTAGTGCCGCTGCCATGCAGTTCACCATGCCGCTTCGGGGGTGCTCCCTCCGGAGGCTCCATCAGGTTCTTCATCATCATCATCCTCTGCATAGAGCTCTTTGACCTCCACGTTCGATGCTGCGGGTGATTGCGCTGCCTCCAACCGGAGACAGCTGCTGGCCTGGGACAGTGGAGGAGTCGGGGGTTCAGTTTGGGTTCCCGAGTCCCGGATCTGGACGGGTGGTGGTAAGGAGGCGCGGTACTCCTCTACCGCTCTTGCCACAATTGCCGCCTCCCGTGCCTCGCAGGCCATCCTCTGAGCCGACAGCTTGAAGGTCCACTCGGCACTCCACCGCCGGCACACCCAAGTCAGCGTTTGCTCCATCTCCTGCCGGAGCTGGGTGAATGCATCCCGCTAGTAGTCGGCGTCGCCTTCGATGGTTAACAGGGACGCTGCTGCTGGGTCACCTTGCTCGGCGCGGGTCTGTTCTTCCATCTCTCTCACAACGTCTCTCCACCGGGGTGCTGCCATGCTGCCGGGTACAAAGGAGTCTGATGGCGTCTGTCCTTCTTTTCCGGTTTGTATAGCTATGGGCAGGCACTCCCTGGGAACTTCCTGTGGGCCGCCCCCCCCTGATTGATTGATGGCAATCGGGGCGGCAACACTTTTTGGCGCCTCTGTCTAGGCCCTCCTTCTTCTAGTGGCTGAGGCACTCCCCCGGGCCTGCACATGGTGTTTACTTCAAGGTGACGGCGCCATCTTGGGTCCTCCTGCAGTAATGGCGGGAACCCATTTTTGGCGCCTAGCAAAGGCAAAAAGAGTCAATTTTAAGTCCAAGTTCAAAGGCGCACAGTACCCGGTGTTACCGGGCACGATATCCTGTTCGTAGACGCTAATTTGACGCACCCAGGGGCAGGGTACTCAGATCTCAGGCTGGCAGTCTGGAGGTCACGGGTGGCTGCCTGAGACTGTGGCTCTTGGTAGTCAATGGATAGGGGAAAAATAATAAAACATACATAAAGTTCATAACGCCACCTGCAGTACCTGGTGATGCTCACCAGAGCCGCTACAGTCCTCCGGTGGTCGGTGGTATTGTGGCAGTGAGGGTATAGTCCGCCGCAGGCAGGATTGGACCTCTGGGGCAGCGTTTCTGTGAAAGGAAATAGTTCATGCAAGGAAGTCGAGAAGTCACTTCACCGGATACTTTACTGAAAAACCTTTTGTAGTCATGGTTGGTAGATGGATCCCTCCTGTGTGCCGTTCTTATTCTTTCTGTTCCTTGCCTCCCAGTAGCGGTGAAGTCGGACCTCATAGAGATCTTATCTGACCTCCTGCTGTTCTCTCAACCTCCCTTGCTCCCGTCGGGCGAACCTTCTTATGATTACCGCAGGCTGTTCTACGGGTCTGATTCCCCTCTAATGGGTGCTTTGGGAGTCAGGGCCGTATCTGGAGATACCCCCGGTCAACGGATTTTCTGCAGGCCGTGAAGGTTTCTGCAGGTGCGGGCTCCGGTACCCGGTTTCTACTCTGTGTGGACTCCTCCAGCTTCTTGAGTCCCTTACTCCTTTCTTCCCTTCTGGGATCTATTCTGCTGTCTCCTTAATCATTCTTGTCTCAGGTTCCCATCCTGAACTTTTCTAACCCTCCAACCTGGAGGCAGGGACCTGGAGCCCAGGCAGGCTCCGGCCAAAGACCTAAGACCTCCTTTCTCCCCCTGGGGCTACTATATAACCTTCCGGGGTCTCTCCCGCCATAGTGTGGGCTGTGGGTTTAGGGTTCCGCCTACCATCATGAAATCCACTTGCAGTGGGGTGACTACACCGCTTTTATGGGTGTAGTACCCCCTTTTGTGGCACCTACAGAGTGGGGCGCCACATGTGCCCATTTTAAAAAGTCACCTACTGCTTCGGCCGCCCTTGCCAGGTTTCAGCCGCTTTTGCAGCTTCCGGCTCACACACTGGTGTGTGATGTCCCCATGCTTTGTAATTCCACCCTGCAGATGTTGGTCAGGATTTGTGAGCAGAAGAGGGCAGTTGTTGACTACCAGCATCAACTAGGCCATTGGTATTCAGTTCAAACTGCAAACTTAAGACCTCTGAAGTGGACATGGATGTCTGACATATGTAGAGTCCTCCAAAACTTTGAGGACTCCACCAAGATGGTGAGTGGCGACGACGCCATCATTAGCTCCACCATCCCGCTTCTCTGTATTCTAAAATGCCCTCTGCTCAAAATCAAAGACTATGCATTACAGGCGGAACACAATGAGATGGAGAAAATAACCATAGTGGATGATTACACACAGCCCAGCCTCATCTCATCCCAACGTGCATTGGGGAACAATAATGAGGAGGACGATAAGGAAGAGGAGTTAGAAGAACAGGAGCTAGTTTCATGCGCAATTGACGGTACTACCTGCACAACCGTCATACCGTCAGTTCAGCATGGATGGCCAGAGGACAGGGAGGAGGAGGAGGATGAGGCCAGCATGGTCAGTCATCCTGTCAGCATTTTCAGTTGACAGACGGGTGCGTTTATCAGTAATGATTCCACCGATGGCACTAAAAACCTGCTCTGACAAAACGCTAGCGGTAGGGCCGGTCAGGACTTCGAAGGCATAGAGAGCCAATTCATGCCACGTGTCCAGCTTCGAAGCCCAATAATTATAAGGCACAGAGGAATCTCGGAGCACTTTTGTACGGTCGCTAAGGTACTCCTTCACGATCTTTCCAAACTTTGCAGTACTTATGACAGTACCCCGCTCCTCAGGGCCTGTGCTATCGGAGGGGCTGAGAAAACTCTCCCTTATCATTGAGAGTGTTCCTCTACTCTTGCTGGGTTGGAGTTGTGGCTCTCTCTCCCGAACACCTTGGTTGGCCACCGAACTGTGACCCCTGCCACCAGCATTTTCTGAAGTGAATTTTTTTACTAATTCCCCAACAAGGGCCTTCTGGTACTGCTGCATTACTGTAGACCTCTCCGCTGATGGAATAAGAGAAATAAAGTTCTCCTTGTAGTGTGGGTCTAAAAGTGTCACCTACCAGTAATGAGTGTCCGCCAAGATGTTAATAACGCGAGGGTCACGGGACAGGCAGCGTAACATAGTCAGCCATGCGTGCCACACTGGTAACAGGCAAGACTTCAGAGTCATCAACAACAGGCTGACTCTGATCAAGATGAACAAGGGTTGGATTGGGCCTGACTTCAGCACACAACCAAATGATAGCAGTGTAACCTAAAGTTGAAGCTATTGTATTTTTTGGGGATGTATATTCCCATGCCCCTCCTCACACACACATATGAGTACATGCGTCCTGATTTTGGCTATTTGCTGTACTCCTCCTCCTTCTCCTCATCCGCTACCACCATATCATCAGGGTGACCGTGGTTCATGATGTCACGAAATCTTATTTTATTTACATGGTGTTTATGATGCCCCTAACCCTTACAAAGTGAGACAGTAGGTTCATGTATACCCCCTAGGGGTAAATGTTTTAGTCCATACTTAGTGCATGGGCATTACAAGTATAGGAGACCCAGTCTGTTGTAATGGGAACATTATTTAAGGAGGCTCTCCTCCACATCTCCTCCCAGGGGCATCGGAGTTCGTAATAATGGGCACATTATTTAAACAGGCCCTCATCCACTTCTCTTCCCAAGAGCATCGGAGTGACTACCCATTTTTGACAGCCCTGCCTAGGGCAATACTATGTAAGACCTATTTCCTAATAATGGCCACATTATTTAAACAGGCCCTCATCCACTTCTCTTCCCAAGAGCATCGGAGTGACTACCCATTTTTGACAGCCCTTCCTAGGGCAATACTATGTAAGACCCACTTCCTAATAATGGGCACATTATTTAAACAGGACCTCATCCACGTCTCTTCCCAGGGGCATCGGAGTGCCTCCCAATATTTGGCAGCCCTACCTAGGGCAATACTATGTAAGACCCACTTCCTAATAATGGGCATATTATTTAAACAGACCCTCATCCATTTCTCTTCCCAGGGGCATCGGAGTGCCTCCCAGTGTTTGGCAGCTCTGCCTAGGGCAATACCAGAAAAGATCCACTTCCTAATAATAGGAACCATATTTAAAGAGGCCCTCATCCAAGTCTCTTCCTATGGGCATCGGAGTGCCACGCATTTTTTTTTTTTTTAAATCTTTCATGTAATCAAAAATACTATCATACAGTAACCATGTCTCACAAATGAGTATGAGCCCTTAACCTCCCTGGCGTTCTGTTTAGTTCTAGAATTTTTTGCTAAAAGCGGGCTACCCGCGTTCGCGGTAGATGCGGTTAAAAAACCGCATCTGCCGCACTTGCCGCATAGCTGCCGCACTTGCGCCGCACTTGCGGCGCGGTTGCGGCGCGGTTGCGGTAATCTGCATAGGAACCAACCACCTCTGATGACCCTCATACATTGTTAATATGTGCCCCTGCAGCCTAGTAAACCATTAGCAGCACTGTTTTAGTGTGACAAGTGGCTGCAGTAGAAGTGAGATAATGATTGTATACACTTACATGCCTGCGTACTTGAGGCCGTCTCCCTGTGTGTGCTGGCACTTGTGGGCTGTGCTCATCATGTCTGCTCTCCCCCTCCCTTATGCACGCCCCCTCTCAGCCTGCTATAGTGATGTGAGGCTGATTGCGTCATAAAGGGGCGGGGCTACCGGAATGCCGCAATTTAGCCCCGCCCCTTTATGACGCAAGTCCCAGCACACACAGGGAGACGGCCTCAAGTACGCAGGCATGTAAGTGTATACAATCATTATCTCACTTCTACTGCAGCCACTTGTCACACTAAAACAGTGCTGCTAATGGTTTACTAGGCTGCAGGGGCACATATTAACAATGTATGAGGGTCATCAGAGGTGGTTGGTTCCTATGCAGATTACCGCAACCGCGCCGCAACCGCGCCGCAAGTGCGGCGCAAGTGCGGCAGCTATGCGGCAAGTGCGGCAGATGCGGTTTTCTCACTGGTAGTGAATGTTAACCCCGAGTCAGGCTCGGAAATAACGCTAGGAAGGTTAACATTTTCCCCAGGAAAATCCATTTTGGTTTCATTTTTGGACGTTTTATTGTGAATCCGTAAAAGTGGCATAATACTCACACAGTATTGTTCACCGCAATTACCTGGGAGTCAGAAATGCTGAAAGGTGTCTTTCCCATGCTGTTCCCATATCATTTGAGCACTGCTATTATACTTTTGTGACATTTTCAGGATTTATCCAGGCTGCCAGGGATCATGGCGCAAAAATGCTCAGGTCTCCCATAGGATAACATAACCCGAGCATCGAGCACCCGAGCATTTTAGTGCTCGCTCATCACTATTTATATCTCATTGGTGTAATGTCTATTTATGTAGTTGTAATTGCTGCAGTGTTTGACAATTATCCTCTACTAGATGGGAGGCCGATGATATCGCACTGGAGGCAGCAGCTATCACATTCCCCTGTGCGGACTATCCCTTGTAAGCTGGCTTTTCCCCCTCGCTGTCTGCCCCCCTGTGCTGCCTCGTCTCTGCTCCCGTCGTGGGTGCTCTTCGCCCCCCTCCCCTGTGCTTACTCTAATGTGGTGGCAGCGGCATAAAGAAGAGGATGGTGGCAAGAGGAACTGGTACAGTTCCTCGATCAGCGGGCTGTGTGGTGAGCTAGGTGAGCGGGGTTAGCTGGCTGAGGGCTGAGTGGATTTGAGTGCAGGTTGAGCGTGATGCAGGCTGAGTGAAGTGCTGGGAGAGTGTGGGCAAAATGCGGGCGGGTTGAGTGCATGCAGGGTGCGTGAGGATAGTGTGAGTGTGGAGTAACCATGTAGGCTGAGTGAGTGCTGGAGCTGAATGAGTGCTGAGGGTGAGTGAGTGCAGGGTGAGTGAATGCTGAGGCAGAGTCATTGCTGGGGCTGGCCGTAGTGTGGGGGAGAGTGGGCTGCAGCTGCATTACCTGGCTACTCTCTGCTCCCCCATCCTTTGTGCTTAAAGGGAACCTGTCACCTAATCTAGCCCTCCTAACCTATGAATACCTGTCCCTGCAACCTAAAACTACTATAATACCCATCCCAGTCTGACATTTTATGGATGTGTACAAGCTGAATAAATCATTTAGTACACTTACATTTTGTCAGCTGAAAGCGACCTGTGCACTGAGTGCATACAGCCCTACGTCACCGGAAGTGACTTGATACAGGCATCACGTGACCCGCCGCGTCACAGTGATGCCCTTAGAGGCGGAGAAATACAAACATGCCCTCGTTCTGCCACCAGCATTACACCCATCAGGGCGTCAATTTAGCACAGAGGCGGGGACAGCACGGACCAGGAGACCCTGCCTACCCGACAAAGACCCCCAGGGGAACGTCCAGCTGACAAAATGTAAGTGTACTAAATAATTTATTCAGCTGTCAGACTGGGATGGGTATTATAGTAGTTTTAGGCTGCAGGGACAGGTATTCATAGGTTAGGAGGGCTAGATTAGGTGACAGGTTCCCTTTAAGGACCTGTGGTGATGTCATGGTCATGTGACCTGGCTACGCACATGATAGTGAAGTCACCACAGGTTCTGTAAATACCTGCTTATCGGCGGTGGCAGGGGAAGATGGCTGGCTGGGGGCTGCGGCATCGAGTTAGTGGGGGGACTACGGGGACTAGGCGGGGGTTCACCGGGTGTACTGCTGGGAGTGGGCAAGGAAAGCATGAAGTGGCCTGTGCCCATCATATTTCCATACCCATCACCTATGTGTGGAAATATGGTGTGACCGGAAGTGACATAGGTGGAGAACCAGATGGAAGTGGATGAGCCATTTCACAATTATACTATATAATTAAATGGGATATGGGATTCTTATACGTTGTGCTCAGACAAATTGGTGAATTCTCATCAGTATCTATTATGTTCTGCCTATAACATGTGGTATATACAGTCTCTATAAAGTCTATAGTATAGATCCTTATTAAGCGGCTGACCTCTGTGGGGCCCTATGTAGATATCTGGGGTCCTGGTACCCTGTTTCTCCGAAAATAAGACACCCTTTTCTTTAACTTTTTTGCTCCAAAAATGCACTATGTTTTATTTTCAGGGGATGTCTAATTTTGCCATCATCTAACCCCAAAAATTTAAAATTCCCATGCGGCCCCTAATATCTCCACCATCCCCTTGCAGCCCCAAATATACCCACATTGGATATTTGTCTTTGTGGTTATCTTCTGGTTGGTGCATCAGTATAATGTTCTCTTACCATGGACGTAGCCAACCATAGATCTTTATAAATGTTATTAATCCTGATCTTCATCTGGTCTCCGAACTCCTAATAATAATGTAGACTTTATTGCTGATCTTTGCTATATTTTGTATTCTTCTGTCTTTTCCTGCTCATTTTGCTTGTTGGAGAACTCGTAGAGTTGATCTCTATATATCTGTAGAGTTCACCCTACTTGTCCTGTTGTCCTGTATATCTGGCACAATAATACCATAAGTCGCCCAATATCAGTTTTACTCCACATTTGGATCAATTGTTCAGAAAGTCAATAATAAGTTGTAGAAGTTTCCATTCTGCAGAGATGAGACTTTCTTTCCTCCTATAGAAGTGTCTTTATCTGGTGTTCTCTCCTGTCAGTGTTACCGCGGATTTGTCTCATATCTCGGGCACAGATCCGTCATGGAGGATAAATGATGGAAGTTTCTTTTATATCCACAGATCGCAGTGTGTACATGGCTGGCTGTCCCAGAGAAACCTGCGAGTGCGACCGGAAAACCGTGATGTGTCTGATGGCTGAAGATTATACAAACTCTAATGGAAAGTGTAATGGGAAGCTCCTAGATTGTGATGTGCTGAAAACGTTTGCGTCATTCTTCAGAAAGAAGCGTAAAGGGAAGAAAAGAAATCCACAATAAATGTGAATCCTTGTGAAATGTATGTCGAAATAAACTGAAAGTAAATCAGTCACTTCCCAGATATAACTGTGTCTAGAAACCTGGAGAACAATTATATGTCTGTATCATAGATACACATTAATAAATACTATATACATTATTACTGTTGGTGCAGTGTATGTACATTACATCACTGATCCTGAGTTACCTCCTGTATTATACCCCAGAGCTGCACTCACTGTTCTGCTGGTGCAGTCGCTGTGTATATACATTACTTTACTGATCCTGAGTTAGGCTGTCTTCACACTTGCGTTTGCAAGCGCAGAGTACCCAACGCAGCCAAACGCTTGCTTGTTTAACATGGGAACGCATGTGCCTGCGTATTGGCTGCGTTCGGTTGCGTTTGCGTTCGGAAGCGCACAATTTGTGCGCCCTCCGAACGCAGCATGATGCAATTTTTGTGCAGTCGCGGGCGCTTGTTTTATCCGCAAGCGCCTGCAAACGCACAAATAATGCATGCATCTCGATGGATCCGCAGTGTCCTCCGCATGCAGGCGCAGGAGAACGCTGCGGATCACATTTAAATCTCTCCCGGTAGCCACCCGGAGATCATGCAGAGCCACAGCTGATCTCCTGCCGTTGTCAGCAGGGAGAAACAGCTGATCTGACAGCTGTTTAAATCTCCCGCGCTGACACCGAATATGTTAGGTCGGCGCAGAAGATTTGAAGCAGCGATCAGCTGTTTCATATCTCCTGCACTGATATCACCCTATTTTGTGTCAGCACAGGAGATTTAAACAGCTGTCAGATCAGCTGTTTCTCCCCGCTGCCAACAGCGTGAGATCAGCTGTGCCGGGAGGAGGAGATCTCCACTGCTGATCTCCTCCTCCAGGCCGCCCCCAGAGACAGCTGATTGGCTGCCCAGGCACTATACTAATGTGAACGCATGCGGATATTCTCCGCTGCGTTCACATAAGTATGTGCTGCGTTGCACTGCGTTTGCGTCTGCATGCCTTTTGCATGCAGACACAAACGCAAGTGTGAAGGCAGCCTTACCTCCTGTGTTATACTCCAGAGCTGCACTCACTATTCTGCTGGTGCAGTCACTATGTACATACATTCCATTACTGATCCTGAGTTACCTCCTGTATTATACTCCAGAGCTGCACTCACTATTCTGCTGGTGCAGTCACTATATACATACATTCCATTACTGATCCTGAGTTACCTCCTGTATTATGGTGGAATTACACGTCCCGATATCGCTGCATCGGCGGTTTACACGCTGTGATATCGGGAAACAACGTCCCTACGATGTGTACGCCCACCAACCCAGTAACGACCATTTAACATGGGAGTTAATGGGTGAGGTGCGAGTACAGATCGGAGTTGGGCTGTCACACGCTGCGATGCTGCTACAACGGCCATGCGATATCGGGGAGTTGAATAGCTCTGCTAGTCAACTACAATATCGTTTTGGCATCCTTCCAGCATCGCGTTGTACGCTCAAACCGTACAACGCGCAAACGATATCGGCTCCAACTCGCGACCAACGTGACTTTTTGTCGGAGTTGGGTCGGAGTTGGACGCCGATATCGCGGCGTGTAAACCCACCATTATCCATGCCAAAGACAGAAAACCAAAAGCACTTACAGGACGCAGTCAGAGCCCAATTGTGGAGCAAGCCCAGCTGCTGGCTGATGAGTCGCCTCTACCAGCAAAATGTGGGAGGCGACCTGCCATGCATACACTAGGCCTGCATAGAGCACCATTCACACTGATACATATGATGCAGAGTGTCTGAAAGCCACCCAACCGCTCCGCTGCCTGAGCATTGGGCCGCACAGTACGATGCTTCTGCACCACTGGATGAACGGCGCCCCTATGGGCCCACCTGCGCCCTGGATGGATAAAAAAGTGCAAAAGTTTTTTATATGATAAATAAAAAACCTTTATAGATGGGATTTTGGTTCATGTGTTGGCCCAAGACATTTAAGCTGATGACCCACGATCAAGGGATCCCATGCTCACCAGTCCTAACAAAATTGTACAAAAACTACTAGAAAAAAGCAGCATTAGAAAAACTCACCATCCATGCCAAAGACAGAAAACCAAAAGCACTTACAGGACGCAGTCAGAGCCCAATTGTGGAGCTGTCTTTGGCATGGATGGTGAGTTTTTCTAATGCTGCTTTTTTTCTAGTAGTTAAACCCACCATTATACTCCAGAGCTGCACTCACTATTCTGCTGGTGCAGTTACCATGTACATACATTCCATTACTGATCCTGAGTTACCTCCTGTAGATCTTTTATTATAAAAATGAAAAACATAACAATAGTAACAGAAACATAACAAAAGTAATAACCAGAACATAATCATTTCCATTTTGTGGCTGTGTACAAATGTAACAATGGGTCCATGATTTCACTGCAACCAGAGATCTGCGAACAATCTTTGCACAATTATCTGTGTGTGTAAACCGGCCTTAAGGCACACTGAAAAAAAAGCCCCTCCAGAGGGCAGCCGGACCTCTGTGCTCCCAGTCTCTCATACTCCAGAGAATGCACCTTCACCAGGTCACCCAGGATGGTCCTAAACACATCTAAAGTGAAAATCCGCTGCAACACTAGACAGTATATGTGTGGGAAATAGCATAATGGCTGCATGTGAATAGCAGGGCTGTCTGCACAGCTAACAAAGACAAGGGAAAAAAAACATGGCAGAAACTGCTTATGAATCTAAGAAAAATTTGAGAAATCTTAGCTTAAAGCAGCGGCCGCTGCGTTCAAGAGCCCGATAACCTCGTCACAGTTTTTCTCATTATATCGGGTCCTAACCGTGTGCCTCTCTCATGGTATAATGCTGTATGTGTGGGTTTATATGCCTCTATCTACAATTAAAACCAGCTGTGAGGGGTTATAATGGACATGACTACAATAAAATGGATACCAAACATGGCCACCGGGCGGGGGAAGGGAGCTCAGTCAAAAAGTCAGTACTACAATTACATAATATAAGGCTGCGTTCACACATTTGCGTATTTTGCTGCGCTTTTTTGCGCGCGCTTTTTGCCGCGTTTTTCGGCCGCCCAAAAAAGCGCAGCAAAATACGCAGGGGCTTTCACACACAGCGCTTTCTTCCCCCCAGAAAGCGCAGTGATGTCACAGAGGGGAGGAAGAATCCAGCTTCCTCCTCCCCTCTGTGACATGTGTGACCGCCCCATTAGATTCCACAGTGTGTTAATAAACACTGTGAAATCTACATTAAACAGAGGCAAGTTAATAAAAAATAAAAAACAATCAATACTTCACCTCTCCGACGCCTTCTCCCGGTGTGCGATCTCCGATTCCAAGTGAGCTCTCTTCTGACAGGACCTGAGATGACGTCAGAGGGGGGCGTTCCCGGGGCGGTCCCATCGCTGATTGGCTGCTCGCGGTCACATGACCGCGAGTGCCCGGGAACGCCCCCCCTCTGACATCACCACAGGTCTTGTCAGAAGAGATCTGACTTACAACCGGGAATCGCACAGCGGGAGAAGGCACCGGACAGCGGCAGAAGGCGTCGGAAGGTAAGTATTGATTCTTTTTTATTTTTCACACACTTGCTTTTGTTTAATTTAGATTTCACAGTGTGTATTAACACACTGTGGAATCTAATGGGCGGCCACAGCTGTCACAGAGGGGAGGAGGAAGCTGGATTCTTCCTCCCCTCTGGGAGAATACGCAGTAGTAGCTGCGTAAACAATTGACATATCAATAGTTTACGGAGCTCCGTTTTCTCCCGGAAAACGCACTGCGTATTTTTACGCAATGTCTGCACTGCAAAGTGAATTTCCCATTCACTTTGCAGGCAGACAAAAGACACATTGCGTATTTTGAAAAGCGCGCGTAAAAAAACGCGGCAAAATACGCAATGTGTGAACGCAGCCTAAGACTGGCTTCAACCTTATGTCTAGGTGCAAGCAAGAAAAAAAACGACATTTAAAGTGAAAATCCGCTGCAACACTAGACAGTATATGTGTGGGAAATAGCATAATGGCTGCATGTGAATAGCAGGGCTGTCTGCACAGCTAACAAAGACAAGGGAAAAAAAACATGGCAGAAACTGCTTATGAATCTAAGAAAAATTTGAGAAATCTTAGCTTAAAGCAGCGGCCGCTGCGTTCAAGAGCCCGATAACCTCGTCACGGTTTTTTGACTTTTTGACTGAGCTCCCTTCCCCCGCCCAGTGGCCATGTTTGGTATCCATTTTATTGTAGTCATGTCCATTATAACCCCTCACAGCTGGTTTTAATTGTAGATAGAGGCATATAAACCCACACATACAACATTATACCATGAGAGAGGCACACGGTTAGGACCCGATATAATGAGAAAAACTGTGACGAGGTTATCGGGCTCTTGAACGCAGCGGCCGCTGCTTTAAGCTAAGATTTCTCAAATTTTTCTTAGATTCATAAGCAGTTTCTGCCATGTTTTTTTTTCCTTGTCTTTGTTAGCTGTGCAGACAGCCCTGCTATTCACATGCAGCCATTATGCTATTTCCCACACATATACTGTCTAGTGTTGCAGCGGATTTTCACTTTAAATGTCGTTTTTTTTCTTGCTTGCACCTAGACATAAGGTTGAAGCCAGTCTTATATTATGTAATTGTGGTCCTAAACACATCGTCCACTGGGAGACTTTTCCATTGCGTCGATATTAAACAGCGTGTGTTCCACGTATGATACCTAAACACTAGACTAACTATAAATAAAGTGCAGCGGTCCTGACCACCCAGGTCTCTGAATGCCCCATAAGCACGTTCCGCATAGGAGAGACCATCCAGCCAATGGAGGCACCCACCCGGTTATAAACCTCTGTGTTAAAGGGACAATGAAGCAGGAAGTGGTCCATGCTTTCTAGCACAGTACCACAATCCTCTCGAGGACAATTCCTATCCTCAGAGCTCCTACACTTCAGATTGTCCCTCACACACAGTTTCCCATGGAAGCAGCACCAAGCCAAATTCCACAACTTCATGGGGATCCTGACAGAATTAAAAAAATGCAAACCCACCCCAAGATCCCGACTTGGGCAGTCCCTGAGGGCCAGAGGCTTCTGGAAATGGGTCATCAAAACCTTATGGTCAAGGAGCTTTCTTTGTAGAGTCCTGACCTCCCACATCCCCAGACCCCACTGGTGAATTACCTTCAGAACCAGGTTAGCGACAGCCAAAAGATGTCCATGTGGTGTGCGAAGATCCATCACTTGACCTCCTGTCTCCCATTCTTGGAAGAAAGGATGAACCATCCCTTACAGGAGAATACCCATGGAGGAGCCCTCTCTGTCCAGAGGTTTGCAATATTGATCTTAATAAAGGTATTCACAAGGAATATTGACTCACCATCGGCCCGTGGACTCCGGTTTAGACAGGCTGTAGCTCCTTCCTCCTTGTCACGGGTGGGCCGCGCCTGCCGGTAGTCGGGCCCGGTGGAGTGCAGATCAAAAGTTGAAGACGTCTTGTAGGAACAGATTAATGGGGTTAATTTATTCGTGACGCCACCTATGAGTAGTTTCGGTAATCGTTACCGACGCTGCGGAACCTCCGGGGGATGGACAGCAGCAAGATAGAACGCTCCCCACAGGCTGAGCGGTGATCCCCGGAGGCTGGAGCTGCTTAAGATGTTGTGCGGCAGCTGCGATTACCTTGTAGTGCGGACGGACAGTTCATAAGGAAGCACGGACACAGAAAGTCTCTGCAACGGGTCTTTACTCTAACCAGCAGGCAGTACATGGTATACAGTTTACAGGTAGTGGACCGGGTGGACTCAGCAGTGATGGTTTTCCTTAGAGATCCGCAAGTGTTCCTCTATTCTAGCTAAGTGTTTTGCCATTGTCACCCAGGAATACCAGATCGGGTACGGGGAGGCTGCTTCAATGCCCTATCCAAGATGTACATTGTGGATGTTTTGGGGAGCCTTGGATCCCTCAGTGGGTACACCGCTGGTTAGACGACTGGAAGTTGGCTGGTGGTGGGGTGCTCCTGTGAAGCTGCTCCTCCACGCTTCTGGTTCGCGTAGCAGAGGTAAACTGCTGCCAGCTTCGGTACCAGTGAACCGGATGTGAGGTTTTGGGGCACGGGGTATTTTGGAACCCGTGGTTAGTGATGCCCGCTCCCGGTTGTTAAGGCCTCAGGTGCTGACACCCGACCGGTGACGGCCCGGGGGCTGCACGAGGTGCAGAGCCCCCGCTCCTACTCTAAGTTCAACGTTCTCTCTTCTCCGAGTTCTACGTTCTCTCTGTTCTAGACTAGACTAAGTGTCTGTACTTCCTACACACTTCCCTAGCACTCCGCCCACCAGGACCCTGGGTTGGCCCTCTGTTCTAGGTGATGCATGCAGGGTTGGATCTCAAAGTTAACCGGATCACTGCTGTGTCGGAGAATATTGCGGCTGCATTTATGGCTGCAATACCCTCCTGTGACGCACTCGTTGCGGGGCGCCACAATATCACAGGGTTGACCATACCCAACCCTCCTAGTCTCCTCGTACGGTAAGTAACCTCCCTCTTGACAAGGTTCAGTCTATTCCCCTATAACAGTTGGAAGAGCAAACTGTAGACCTGAGTCCAGAGAGGCTCTGGCAAGATGCACACACTGCCCAGATAGATCAGTAAAGGAAGCATTTACGTTTTGATCAGGTTTACCCTTTTCCAGAGAGTCAAAGACCAACCCTTCCATTGGTTGATCTTCTGAGCGGCAATCTCTAGCCTGCTTTCCCAGTTTTGTTTGGGGTAATCCCCCTGACCAAATTCAATGCCAAGGACTTTTACAGAGACTTGGGGTCCTGAAAGGGTGTCCGAGAGATCAAAACCAGGATCTCCTCCTCCCAGCCAGATTTTCACACTTATCCTGCTTGATCTTGAACCTGGATGCCTCCGAGTAGTAACCTCTGACATCAGCCACTCTGCCTCCCCTTCCGAGGAAACAAAAATGGTGACATCATCAGCATACACCACCACCCTCAGAGTGGCTTCTGGCGCTGCCCGGTCCATCCCAACCCCAGCCAACGGTCCACGCTCAACCCTTCTAAGGAAAGGGTCAATCGCAAACACGTACAACAATGGGATCAAGGGACAGCCCTGGCGAACGCCAGAGCCAACCTCAAATGAGCTGTCAATCCAACCGTTGACTAGTGGGAAACTCTTTGCCCCAGCATATAATGTCTTAAGCCAATCAACAAACCTCCCCGACAGGCCACACCTCAGAAGGACAGACCAGAGGTACTCGTGAAACGCTTTTGCCTGATCCAATGACACAATGTACACAAAGCTGCTTCCCTTTATATATTGTGGTCTGAGTGGAAAATAGACAGCCAGTGACAGTTAGTCCATTTGCACAGTTGAGAGGAGCAGACCATAGCTCCTGTGAGGTCCACTGACCACGTCCAGGCCCAAAAAGCCAGAGGTCTGAGGAAGGAGACATCGAGGAAGAACATTTTGAAAACAGAGTAGTGACCCACTCACCCCAGAGGAGCGCAAGTACGGATGCTGGATCCGTGGCTGCGCAAGTTTAATACTGGACAGCAAACCTGAGGAGTGAGGACTGAATGATCTTGATCTGGCCCAAGACACAGCAACACAGGAGAATTCAGAAATACACCTGTAGAGGTTAAACAGAAAGGACTCGAGTAGCCTGTCCGAACAGGACCCGGGAGGGAACATTGATCCAGAAACTAGTTTGCACAGCCGCATTAATACACAAGGCGCAGAAAAGGAGGACGAATAACCCAGGCAGGGTAGGAGAGCCCTGTATCCCAGTGCAGACTCCGTGGACAGTACTCTGTTAACTTTGTACAGTACACCGCGTCGAATCCTGCCTGTGCCTCAGTCTCTTTCTTTGACAGCAACACGTCATCGAGCACCATGACTGTTTTAAGCTGTGGTAAACTCTTGCCTGCCAAGTAAGTGACTGTGCACCTGAAAATCACATCAAAAATAGCACCATCTACCACTACTGCCTAGGGAACCACAGCCCTACCCGGAGAGGGCTTACCATCTCAGCTGCCCCCAAGTCATCATCCCCATCAGCCAAACAGGCAGCAGTGTCCGTTAATGGCCACATAAATCCGGGTGGCGTCATAAACTTTAACCATATCCTCTGTAAATAACCCCCATTTCTGTGAGTCAGCCTGGGACCAGGGCCCGGGTTGTGACCGACGTTACATCCCTAATGAAGCAAGTGACCCCACGGCCCGGTGCCGAGTACCCGTTCCCTGAGTTGACTCCCATACCATGTGACATTATATGCCATCAGTCAAACAATTAGGAGGGAAATACCTGTCAACACAAGGAACAATAAATGCACACAAAGAAGATCAAATTACTTATGAACTTGGCCAGACCAATTAAGACTGCTCCATCCTCGGACCACCCCAGCACACACTTCATCCCACAGTTGAATGTTCTGTGCCATATTACTATGCTGGTGGGTGAGAAGATCCCACAATGGAGCCCGTGCTTGCACTAGCTGGATGAGGAGTTGCTTATCCAGCACATCTTCTTTAATGGCCTGGCGAGACCTTTTGGAAGCCTGTTGGAGAAACCCAAAAAAATGACATAAATTACAACGTTAAAACAACTGCGCATCACACATTTACCTAATGTGTGTTTTGGACAACCAGACACTATAGATGTAGCTTTCAATGATGATGGCAGGACTGCATTACAGAAAGTTTAGAGATGTGGGTCAGGTCCCACTCCAACATGAAGATTCTACAATGATTCGGAAGGCTGGCACATTTGGCAACGTTGTGTTGCTTGTCCATTGTGATTGAACATCATATCACGATGACTTGGGGTTGACCCCACAGTTGTGTTATCCTGTTTGTGCTTTTTGCCCTCCGTGTGTAACTTGTTAACCACAGGATGACAAAGGGGCAATACACAAGCATCTTCAAAACACTACATCAGTGTGTGGAATAACGATAACAAGCATAGACTGTGCTGTCCACTCAACCGTCATATACTGTGTTGACCACTAAGCCACCAGAAACTATGCTAACCACTGAGCCACCGTATACTGTGGAAAGGACTCTGGTACGGGAAGGAGGTTGCTGGGGAACAGAGGCCGGGTGCGGCCAGGAGGGCATCCCACGCCCCATCCTGGACGCAGCCAGCCGCTGTCCCCAAGCCCCCTCCTGACAGAACACGACCGCTGTCTCCTGGACTCCGTCACTGCTTTACACGGGTACTGCTGTGGTTAGCTACTATATAATTGGATACCTATGTCTGATTTTCTGTTATGCAAAACATGCATCGCTGAATGTTCTGGCCAGCCTACCGCGAACATTCAACAACAGGGACAGTCCACCGGCAAAATGGCAGCGGTTTTCACCCACACTTCGCTGCTTGCTGGCAAACAGTCGGTCGTCAAAAATCAGCCATATTAGGGCTGGTTGTAAAACCCTGCATCGCTATGCTTTTACAAAAAATCAGCTAACATAAACTACATACATAGTCTACAATACCCGTTGCTATAGAATCGGGCCATCATCTGCTGACAAGTGCCCTGATGATGGCCCACACATTTCCTTCAGAAACTGAACATGTGCAGTACCCTAAGAACACATTATGTTAACATTACTTACACGGGTCCCACCACCTCTGGCTTTGGCGCGACAAATATGGGATAGACCCCCAGCCTCTTCTCCAGATGACTCTGACCCCTGCAGAAAAAAAGTAGCAAGTTTCAGAACCGAAAAACATACAGATGATGCCTTAAGGCAAAAATGTTTGAATGCAGGATATGTACTCACATGATCCTCTCCGGCAACCAGCACATCTTCACCCTCCGGCTCCCATTCCCATCATGAGTCATCCTTTAAATGAGAAAATAAGTAAAAAAATAAATACTGTAAATAAACAACACAAAAGACGCACAACCAAAAAAAATGATCATAACCACCCACCTCCAAGTGTCCTAAATGCCGACGAGACATTGCAGCCAAGGGAAATACGAAAACCACTCTGGAAATAAAAAACAAGTTTGAAAAAAAAAAACATTGATGATCTACAAATCAGCTAGACAAGTGATTTTACAACATCCAATAAAAGGCAAATGTCGGGACCAGACCGGTGGCAGGGACTTCACGGGGCAGGCAGAGCTTCTTCCTCCTGTCACGAAACCACGTCTGCCGAAGTGGGGCCCGGTGGTCCAGATTAGTGATGGGCGAATCCTAAATTACTCGGAATCGCTTGACTCTAGCGAGTCCGAGCCCAGGACTCGCTACTCGTTGCGAGTCTAGCGAGTCCAATGTTAATGAATGGGGAAGCGAGTAATAGCGAGTAGTGTGAGATTTACAACTCGCAGATGTGTCTCGGAAGCTTCAGCCTGAAGCAATCCTAGTTTTGTCATTTATTTGCATTGCTCGTTTACTTTGTAAGTAATCGCTGACTCGCACAGATAAGAGTCCTGTCTCCTCTGTGCTGGCTGCCAGCTCCAGGGTCCTAGAGCCTGCCTGCTGCCTGATGTAGCAGTGCTGAGATTGTTCTCAGTCTGCTCAATCCCTGTGTACAGACATGAATGTCTGTGCACAGAGATGATGTAGCAGAGCTGAGATTGTTCTCAGTCTGCTCATTCCCTGTGCATAGAGATCTATATCTATACACAGGGGATGTAGCAGAGAGGACATCGCGTTTTGGACTGCGTCGGACGGAAGAGGATTTTTTTAATTAAAGATGGAGTCCCTAATGGCTTTTTTTTTTATTTCTAATAAAAAATTTTCTTTGTGTTGTGTTTTTTTTAAAACAATTTAATAGAAATTCATGGCGGTCATGTCTAATATTGGCGTGACCACCATAAATTTCGGGCTTAGGGCCAGCTGATAATACAAAGCTGGTATTAACCCCTTTATTACTCAGCGTGCTACCGCCACCAGGGCCGCTGGAAGAGCGGGGTTCAGCGCCAGAGGATGGCGCTTCAATGAACGCGCCATCTTCTGGGGCGGCTGCGGGCTGCAATTTGCAGCGGGGGGTGCCCAGAAAGCTTGGGCATCCCTGCGCTGCGGATTCCAGCCCCCAGCTGCTTAGCTGTACCTGGCTAGACATAGAAATTGCGCGGAGCCCCACGCATTTTTTTTTAATTATTTCATGAAATTCTGAGATTCTGACTCTGACTCTGAGACTCTGACTCTGAAATTCATTAAATAATTTTTAAAAAATGCGTGGGGCTCCGCGCAATTTCTATGTCTAGCCAGGTACAGCTAAGCAGCTGAGGGCTGGAATCCGCAGCGCAGGGATGCCCAAGCTTTCTGGGCACCCCCCGCTGCAAATTGCAGCCCGCAGCCGCCCCAGAAGATGGCGCGTTCATTGAAGCGCCATCCTCTGGCGCTGAACCCCGCTCTTCCAGCGGCCCTGGTGGCGGTAGCACGCTGGGTAATAAAGGGGTTAATACCAGCTTTGTTATACAAGCTGGTATTAAGCCCGAGATTCTTAATGTCAGGCCACGTTTGACCCAGCCACTAAGAATCTCCAATAAAGGGTTAAAAAAACACAGAGAAAATTTTTTATTTGAAATAAAAAAAAAAGCCATTAGGGACTCCATCTTTAATTAAAAAAAATCCTCTTCCGTCCGACGTAGTCCAAAACGCGATGTCCTCTCTGCTACATGCACAGGGAATGAGCAGACTGAGAATAATCTCAGCACTGCTACATCTCTGTGAGCAGGCGGGCTCTAGGACCCTGGAGCTGCACAGAGAAGACAACTGGACTCGGCTCGCAAAGAAACAGCAGTTACTTTGCGAGTTTCCCTGCTATCACTGGCACAGTAGCCAGTGATGACTCGCACGAGTCTAATGCAAACAATGGCAATCCTAGTGTCAGCGTTTCTGACAAAACTAGGATTGATATTGATTTGCATTGGACTCGTGCGAGTCATCACTGGGAAACTCGCCGAGTACCGAGTCCTGCGAGTCCCTTACTACTCGCCGAGTAACGAGTCCTAGCGAGTAGATTCGCCCATCCCTAGTCCAGATTCAAAGGAATATTGGTTGAACAGATTTAAAAGGTTATTTTAAGTCGTGACGCCACCTGTGAGAGGTCCGGTGATGTCCACCGGCGCTGCTTGGGCCTCCGGGGGATGGAATGCAGCAAGATGCAACGCTCCCCACAGGATGAGCGGGAGCCCCCGGAGCCAGGAGCTGCACAAGATGTTGTGAGGCAGCTGCAGTTGCCTTTTAGCACGCGGAGATGAACAGTTCTGAAAAAGGCATGGACACTGGTAGTCTCTGTTATGGGTACTTTACTGTAACCAGCAGGTGATGTGTGTGAGGCGGCGGTGTGGTGCTCCTGGAGAGCGGTCCCTCTACTCCTGGTTTGCATGGCAGTGATAAACGACTCCCAGCTTCGGAACCAGTAATCCGGTTGTAGATGGGCACTGGGATGTTTTGACCATATGAATTCGCCCAGAGTCCGGTTGTTGAGGCACCGGAGTAATGGCGCCCAACCGGTGGGGATGGCCAGGGGGCTGCACGGAACTGTGCAAGGGCCCCCCTCTCCTACGTTCCTCCTGGCCACGCTCTGCTTCCTCCTTCTCCTACATTCTTGCAGACTAACGTGCTGCACTAACTTCTCCACTACACACTACCTCTACACTCCGCCCACCAGGACCTTATTGGCCCTCTATGCTGATGTGCAAGTAGGGTATGGAGCTCTGAGTTTTAACCATGCCATTGCTTAGTCAGAGAATATTGCAGCTGCAGTCTGGGCTGCAATACACTCCTGTGACGCACTCGTTGCGGGGCGCCACACAAACACCCAAACACATTACAGGTGCTGGTGTGGCGCCCCACCAAGCAGGCGTCACAGAGGGGTACTGCACCCGTAAAAGAGGTGCAGATGCTACAGCTGCAGGTGGACCCTAGGATGGTAGGTGGTACCCATCAAAAGCAATCCAACATTAGCATACAGGGTGGGAGGTTACCCGGGAGAGAATAAATTCACCTCTAGGGGGAAAAAGGAGTTATTTGCCTCTAAGTGTTAGGTGTTAGGTCTTTGCCTCTAGATCTTGTGCCTTCTTATTATTTGCTACTAGGTCTCTTGGCTAAGGGACCATGAGGAGAGATGGAAGAAGAATAGAGTGTTTAAGGAGAAAGGAGCTTTCCAGGAGAGCAGATGGTCTGGGAAAGAGGGGCTGTTGATAGGTTCTCCCAGACAGTTTACCGGGCACCGGAGCCAGCAGACTGCTGAAGCTGCAAGCACGCCAGAGAATACGGATTCCCGTGGAGTCTTCAAGTTTCCCGGGCACCACAGCAGTCCACAAGAAGGTTACCAGGCACCGCCAGGGGAACGAACAGCCAGCCAGTAGAGGGTTACCCAACCACAGCAAAGGTGAGAGAGGACAGGATGCCAGGCTGCATTCTAATTCACCAGGCTTCACACCAAACTGGAAAGCAGGGAAGAACACACACGGGTTAGCTAAAGAAGGCACACCAAGGGTTCCACCATACCACCTGGCATACACTTGCAGACATCCGTTAAGCTACCTTTTCTTGTAACATCTAAAGTGCTGAACTGTGAACTTTGTATAATGCCGATGCAAGTTAACAGTAAAGTACCCGGAGGAAATGTGACTTTGCCTCTGCCTGTATTTCCTTTCATGAACTTGCTCCCCACACAGGAACGCTACTCCAGAGTTCCAGCCCCACCTGTAGAGGACTTTGCCAACTAGCCGCGATACCACCTACCTCCGGCGAACTGTGGCGGCGCTGGTGACACCTCACCAGAAATTACAGGTGGCGTCACAACAACTTGTAAATATAATCCCCTGTAAATATACCCTTTTCCACTGAAGTCCCCCAAGACACGGGATCAGGCACGAACACCACTCCCCATGACACAGGAGCGTTAACCCCTTGGAGCCTGATACCTGAGTACCCCAAGCCTAGGGCTTGACACAGGTCAACAATCCCTGTAGCGAAATTAAACACACATGAACACACATGCTGTGGAACAAGCCTTGGACGTTTAAACAACACATTTGCACACACATACAACAGTATATTATTGCTCGCGAACACCTGACTACACACCCAGCATATGCCCATGTGGTTGGCCTGGCCTTCCAGTGCATGCAGCTGTTGATTGATGTACAGGAGCATGGATGCATACTGCGACGCCTGAGCCTGCTGCAAGCATGGCATGCACATGGCCATGCATGGTCATGTGCACGAATGTGCGTGTTGCAAGCACAGCATGCACATGGCCAATTGGCCATGCATGGTTACGTGCACGACGTATGTGCATTCTGTAAGCAAGGCATGCGCATGGCCATGCATGTTCACCTGCACGCATGTGCATGCTGCAAACTCAGCATGCACATGACCATGCATGATCACATGCACGCATGTGCGTGCAGCAAGCATGGCATGCACATGGCCATGCATGTTCACGTACACGCATGTGCATGCTGAAAGCACGTCAGGCACATGTCAATGCATGGTAACGTACACGCCTGTGCATGCTGCAAGCACATCATGTACATAGCCATGCAGACTGTATGTTTAAAATGGACAGATGATGCAATATGCTTATGCCAGGACAGTTCCGAATGTGCACTCACCTTAATTAGCTGATGCACTGCAGATGAGCTAAATGCAGGAAAATGGCTCCTGATGTGGCTCACAGAGTTTTCCCAAAATGGCGTCGGGAGGGTGTGAAGTGATCAGATTGTTCTGCAGCGCAGCCGCAGCATGGAATTGGATTTCGGGAACCGCTCCAATTTTTACATTGAAGACGGTGCAATCAGGCGCCATACACCCTCATGTTAATTTTAGCCCGATTGCACCGGCCCGGGTGAATATGATTTTGACTGATTTTTAGCATCGGTCTATAAACCAGATTCTCCTGGATTGCCCTGGTCCAGTTCAATCCGGCGACCCCTAACATGGGACTCTATGGGACCGGATTGCACCGCATCGGGGCAATCCGGGAGAATCCGGTTTTCATTTACAGTTTATGTCTTTTTACCGCCGCCTTCTAAACAATGAATTTGGGTATTGCAGGTTTTTCCTCTGCTGCCAGACCTCTTAATAGGGTCCAGCAACAGAGGAATTAATCGCAATACTCGCTTCAGCATTGACTAAATGGGTCTCGCTATACTCGTAACGAGTACCGAATATCGGGACCTACTCATTACGAGTCTAGAGAGTCCGCATATTTTAGTACTCGCTCATCCCTACTCAACGTCTGAACAGCGAATTGAAATACCCATTCACTTTGCTGGCAGGCATTTTGACTGATCCATTTTTGGTGCAGTTTTCCAAAAAAAATTCAGCCCAAAAATGGATCAAAACATCCAGTGTGAACATTAATTTATGACTATCATTATTTTATTCACAGATCTATATATGCGGTGGGTTCAATGGGAACGAGTGCTTGTCCACTGCCGAGATGTACAGCCTTGATACCATGCAGTGGACTACAATTTCTCCAATGAGGAGTCAACATAGTGGAGTGGGAGTTGCTGCCTATGGAGAAAAAATATATGTGGTATGGAAGAAGACATATTTAAAATCTGTTATTAATGGACATGAGGCAAATAATTTTATAATTCTGGAACATATTTACCGTATATACTCGCGTATAAGCCGAGTTTTTCAGCCCAAAAATTGGGCTGAAAAGTCCCCCCCTCGGCTTATACGCGAGTCATACAGGCCCCCCTCAAAGTTTGGCGCCCCCACCTCACATGCTGGCCCCCCCCCGCATGCAGCGCTGCGCATATACATTACCAGGATATCAGCTGTCATCCTCCGGTGGCAGATCGCGGCTCCTGGGCTCCGGGCTCCATCTTTCTCTCTGTCTTCCTGCATGTCACATGACCGGACGGCGTCGCGATGACGTCATCGCGATGAGCCCAACGGCCACAAAGCAGGAAGACAGAGAGGAAGATGGAGCCCGGAGCCCAGGAGCCGCGATCCGCCACCGGAGGGTGACAGCTGATATCCTGGTAATGTATATGCGCAGCGTTGCATGCGGGGGGAGGGCCAGCATGTGAGGTGGGGGTGCCAAACTATGAGGGGGGCCCTGCTGGGGCCATGTATACTACCACTGAGGCTGTATATACTACTGGGGCTGTATATACTACTGGGGCTGCGTGTATACTACCACTGGGGCTGTATATACCACTGGGGCTGTATATACTACTGGGGCTGCGTGTATACTACCACTGGGGCTGTATATACCACTGGGGCTGTATATACTACTGGGGCTGCGTGTATACTACCACTGGGGCTGTATATACTACTGGGGCTGCTGTATACTACCACTGGGGCTGTATATACTACTGGGGCTGCTGTATACTACTGGGGCTACGTGTATACTACCACTGGGGCTGTATATACCTCTGGGACTGCTGTATACTACCACTGGGGCTGTATATACCACTGGGGCTGCTGTATAGTACTGGGGCTGCGTGTATACTACCACTGGGGCTGTATATACCACTGGGGCTGTATATACTACTGGGGCTGCTGTATACTACCACTGGGGCTGTATATACCACTGGGGCTGTATATACCTCTGGAGCTGCTGTATACTACTGGGGCTGCGTGTATACTACCACTGGGGCTGTATATACCACTGGGGCTGAATATACCACTGGGGCCGCTGTATACTACCACTGGGGCTGTATACACCTCTGGGGCTGCTGTATATACCTCTCGGGCTGCGTGTATACTACCACTGGGGCTGTATATACCACTGGGGCTGTATATACTACTGGGGCTGCGTGTATACTACCACTAGTGCTGTATATTCTACTGGGGCTGCGTGTATACTACCACTGGGGCTGCTGCTGTATACTACCACTGGGGCTGCTGTATATACCTCTGGAGCTGGTGTATATACCTCTGGGGCTGCTGTATACTACCACTGGGGCTACTGTATACCACACTGCTGGGGGCTGTATACCTGTGCTGGGGTCCACCCTCGGCTTATACACGAGTCAATAGATTTTCCCAGGTTTTGGGGCAAAAGGGGGTCGGCTTATACACGGGTCGGCTTATACACGAGTATATACGGTATTTCTTGAAAATGATGGCCCCAATCCTTCAGTTGTGTTTTCTTGATGTCACTTTCCTTTTTTGTCTTATGGTATTAATTTCTATTTTTGACACAAACTTCATCAAAATGGTGCTTGTTTTCCAAATATATTTATTAGGTTTTGCAATGAGGGAGGGAGGAGGGGGGGAAGGGGGGTGGGGGGGAGGAAACATAAATATGAAGGAAGAGAAGGGGGGGAACAAGGAGGGGAGGGGGGAGGGGGTATAACAATACACAATAACATACAAACAAGGGACTTAGATATATGGATAATACAAGCAGATTATAAAGTACAATACAATACCACTTTGATAAACACAAGTAAATGGAAAGGTAATAAGCGCTGTTGTTGTTGTAAACATACATTCTGAGCCTTAAGAGTAGACATAAAGATAGGAGGTTGTCTGTGTAGGATAAGTCGAGTTACGTTATACTGTAACATCAGGCCTTAGTCAACAAAGATGGGGAAAAAGCTGCAGTCCACATTTCCCACCTTTGAAGGAATTTGTAAATTTTGTTTGTTCTTATAGCTATGTTGTATTCATAAATACTGTGCTGTGTTATTCTATTAATTAAATTATCAATGGTGGGGGGCTCGGTTTTATTCCACCTGGAGGCGATTAGGACTTTTGCAGTTGTGATTATATGTGAAATCAAAAATCCTATGTGCTTGGGGAGGTCTTCAATTCCCAATGATAGTAAAACAAGTTGCGGAGTGAGTTTTACATAGAGGCAAGTGACATCCTTGATTAAAAGTTCGATGTTTGCCCAGTAATTGGACAAAACAGGGCAAAACCAAAATATATGGGATAGATTTCCATGAATTCCGCACTCTCTCCAGCATAAAGAGGAATTAAGTGGATTAATTCTATGTAATTTGGCCGGAGTGAAGTACCATCGTGATAATGTCTTATAGAAGGCTTCGTGAAGGGTAGCACAAGCAGAGTTGGCGTAGGTAATGTGAATAGCTTTAGTCAGTTTGTCCAAATCAATATGAATTCCCAACTCCTCTTCCCAAGCTGTAATAAAAGAGAGTCTCGGGAGTTCGTGTTCCTCATTGAAAATTTTATAAAAAGAGTTGGTTTTCCAAATAGATGGCTTCCCTGGAGTATTAATAAGTTCTGCTATAATTCGTGGGACGGTGAATTTGGGGTTTTGTTTCATAAAAAATTTTGAGATGGCTCTCCAGTTGGTACGGTCCTCTCTAGTAAGAGAGAATTTCTCCTGAAGGAGGTGAAAGGGCGAGAGGGAGCTGCCACTAAGCAGGTCGTCCAAATGAAGAATCCCCCTAGATTTCCAAGAAGACAAGTTCAGCTTTGAGATTAATATTTCTAGGGTTTCCAGGGGTATCTTCTCAAGAGTGACCTGGGGGAAATGTTTAGAGGCTTTAGACATCAAAGTTCTCCAAGCTTGGATAGATGCCTTAATCATGGGATGGTTAGGGGGAGGTTTACGGTAGTCTAGTAGGTAAGCAATGATCACTGCCTTTAAGTTGTTGTTAACTATAGATCCCTCGATCGCCGTCCAGGGTAGATCGTTCAAGTTAAGGAACCATGCTTGGAATAATTTAGTAATAGATGCGGAATAGTAGTTGTAGAGATTAGGCACTCCCAAGCCTCCAGCTTTCTTGTGCCTTTCCACAGATAGTTTAGCGACTCTAGGTCTCTTGTTGTTCCAAATAAAGGCTCGTAATTGAGATTGGAGTTTATTAAACCAGAGTTTCGGTATAAACATGGGAATGGCCCTAATCGTATAGAGGAATTTGGGTAATAGGCTCATTTTAAAGGCTTCTATTCCACTTAGGCAGGATAATTCTATTTTGGAGATGCGTAAATAGTCGGTATGAAAAGAATTGAAGAGAGTAGTTAAAATGGTGCATGTGATTTGTAAACTTGTCACAAAGTAATACAATGGCTTTCTTCTTTTCTTGAACTGTTTTTTGAACTTTTGGTGGTAAAAAGTCTCAAAAAATGCAATCGACAGTCGTTTGAGGACTTTTCAGACAAGTTGTAATTTTGAATGACGCCATTACATAGTGATAATTATTTTGAGAAAAAACACACGTCCCTCAAATTCAACTGAGGGATGAGAAAGAGGAAAAGGAAATTAATTGAGTGCAACGAAAATTAACCAAAGTACTTCAAAAGAACATATTTTCCCTCCTGATCCAAGTGATCAACTGGATCAACATTCAGAGCAAACATTTTAGAAATGTACATACAGCAGGTGAATACAGTCATTACCGAAAGTGCTGGCAGCCTTCAAATTGTTACACAAAATGAAGAATTTCTCATAGAAAATTATTGCAAGTACACATTTTTTGTAAATATGTTTATTTCCTTTGTGTGTATTGGAACAACACAAAAAAACAGAGAAAAAGAGGCATATTGAACATAATTTCACCCAAAACCCCCAAATAACCTGGACCAAAATCTTGGCACTTTTCAAAAAATTGTGGGTAAACAACTTTGTTTTACTCCTTCAGGCACATAACAGGTGTGGGCAATATGAAAATCACACCTGAAACAAGAGAAAAAAGGGAGAAGTTGACTCAATCTTTGCTCTGTGTGTGCCAAATTTTGGAGTCCATTTCCTCATTACTCACGACTATGTGTGAAAAACGTGTCCTAGCCTTGTCTCTTAATATTTAATTATTCTTTCTTTTATATTTTTCAGGTTGGAAGTTTTCATGAAGTAAATCGCCTTGAAACTCTTTTGACAACACTTGGCATGTGGTGCCAAGCAAGTATACACCACGTAGCAACTTTGGAATAAAAATAGTAGATGACCTTCTGTTTGTTATGGGGGGATTCAATGGATTAACCACAATAAACGATGCTGAATGTTATGATGAAACATGTGAGTGGTATGATGTCCATGCTATGAATATTTACTGCAGCACTTTAAGTTGTTGTGTGGTTTCTGGTCTTCCCAATATTCAAGACTATGTAAAATAAAGATTTTTTATTATTATTATTATTATTATTATTATTATTATTTTTACTATTATTAAGCTCGAGACAGCAATTCCGGAGATGAGGTGAATGCATCTTCCTCTACTCGTTCTCTACCATAATAATGTGCAATTAAAAAAGTACTGTTCCCCAGGCCAGCAAATAATAAAAGTTGAGCAAACTGAACTCAACAATATTGTTCTTCACAGTTCATGATCCTGATAATGTTAAAACAAACATCTAAGATGGGTAAATAGGCTGGGAACTTGCATAAGCATCAGCATGACTCTACAATCATATCTGACTCCTCCGAGTGTTGTCTGTTTTTGTCTTGGACAGCACTTGAATATTTAGGCTGGTTTCACACTACAGTTGGATCAGGTCCAGGGCTGTCCGGTGTGAACCTGACGTCCCAGACCCCATTTTGCACTAATGCATGCTTATGGTGCAGGACAGGGCCAGATGTCAGCTATTCGCCATCCGGTTTTGTCCCTGTCCGGCAGCATCAGGCTGCATTCGGTTTTTGTCCCGGACAGAAAAACTTTGCTTGCAGGGTTTTTGTGTCCGGTGCAAAACTCTGCACAAATCGGGTACTCCCGGATCCCCTTGGATCCGACAAAAAATTGCATCCGGCTGCCGGATGCTGGGTGCTGAAGCTCAGTGCTGGCCGTCGCTGAACTTCAGCACCTGTAGTTGTCCCCTGCTGAGATTTCAGGACCGTGGCTAGCTCCCCTCAAGCTGCGCTCCTGATATTTCAGCAAGGACAGCTCCTGAACCCTGCGATCTGACGAATCTGGCAGAAAATAGGACTAGAGGGCATATTTGCCCTCTGATTCTGTTTTTCTGGGGCTATCTGGTTCTGTCCGGTGCTTCCTGCAAAACACTGGACAGAACCTGATACACCACAACCGTGGTATGAAACCGGCCTTAGAGTTTCACTGATCCGGATGGAACCTGATCAGTTAAAAAACTGCAGTGTGAAACCAGCCTTAAGTCTCTTGGATGGTAAAACTCACAATGATATATGTAGCCAAAAAGATAAGTATTTTTACATCTATTAAAATCATAGATCATGGGCCTTGTCCACACACCTGCGCTGTCAGTATTTAGCGCTTCTACGCTACTTAGATTTTTGCAGAGAAGCGCAGGTGCATGTGTGTGGCCGCTTTCGGCAGGCGCTATCCCTGGTTACCCGATATGTATCGTGGTAACCAGTTCATACAGCAGGCTGCTTAGTGTCCGCTTATACCGAGCACACAGGGAAGCACTGTAAGCAGCGTTTCCCTGTGAGCTCGGGATAAGCGCACACTAGGCAGCCTGCTGTATGAACTGGTTACCACGATACGCATCGGGTAACCAGGGACAGCGTCTCCAGGAAGCGCCCGTGCAAACGCATCTGCGCTTCCCTGGAAAATGCTAAGTATTTGGCTCAGACCGCTAAATACTAGCAGAAATGATGTGTGGACAAGGCCATAGAGTGATATCCGTGAAACTCAGCACATGTTATATTGTTTTATTTATGAATTAGGCTGGGGTCACACTTGGCATGCGTTTTTCATTTCAGCGTGCGTTTTTTAAGGTGTCTGATGGCTCCCTGCGTTTTTGCATGCGTTTTTAAAACAGCACCCAAAAATAGTCCATGCACTATTTTTTGGTGCTGTTTAAAAACGCATGCGTTTTTTAGAAAACACATGCATTTTTTTAACATGGGCCCCTATGGAAAACGCATGCGTTTTTTAGAAAATGCATGCATTTTTTGATGGTACTAATGTACCATGCGTTTTTGCATGCATTTTTGATGTCAGCTAATCACATAATAGCAAAAACGCACACAAAAATGCATGGTACTGTCACACATGCGTTTTTGCTATTAAGGCATGCGTTTTTAACATGGGGGCCTATGGGTGCATTTTTACATGCTTTTTTAAAAACGCAGGTCTCCAAAAACTCATGAAAAAAATGCAAGGGTGACCCCAGCCTTAGACAAAGCCATTTAAGTCTATGGGGATCCATGAGGCATGGATGAAAATAGGAAGGCTTCCAATATGTTCCATTTTGAATCTGTATCTCGTGTCTGTTTCTTAGTGATAAATATGAATAAAGATGTGACCTTCCAAGGGTTTTTTATTGACTTGGACGCATTTCCACCTCTTCAGTGAAAAAAACAGAAGGGAAAATAATAGGAAGGAGCTAAAATGCAACTGACAAATCAAATGAGCCCTGGTTTCCCTTAAAAAGCATTTTTTTATGCTTGAGGTCTCCTTACTCCAAAGCCTAATAAATGGACGTAACCTTGTTAGTGTATACACCCTACATGTTCTCAACTGTATTTCTACACCCCTGCTTTGCTTAGGCTTGGATGCATGTTTGGATATCATGATGTTAGAGTGTGCATTGCCATTCATCAGAAATATGTTGTGATGCCCCACAGAGTGTGAAGTGTGTATTATGTACATAAATGCTGTGAATATTGGAAATGTTGCACTGTTTTGTTTGTGATTTGCAGCACACACACGCACACACACACACACACACACACACACACACACACACACACACACACACACACACACACACACACACACGTACCTAAAGTGCTATTCCCATCAATTAGGAGGTTTAACACAAAGCTGATTCATTTAGAATTTCTAGCCATAGTAGTCAGTGATAGGAGCAGAGAACAGCCACAGCAACATGTAAGCCCTATTCCAGCAGACCGAAAGGCTAGCAGACATGTCTGACGATTCCTGCAGGGCAGAATAAGGACTTATACTTATGGTAGTGGAGGAAAACTATGGTCCCCTAGAGTGCACAGTCTAATTCAAAGCATATTGTGGACATAGAAGGAATACTCAGTTAGCAGTAAGTCACCCACAATGGAGATGGGAATTTTAGCCCTGCACATAATTAAGGTGAGCAGGATTTGGAGTTTGGAGGCTCATTAGGAGACACGGCCCTAGTGGAGTGGAATCATTTCCCTAGTGCCAGTATTGGGCTTCAACCTAGACACATTATGGACTTGTTGTTATGCATGCTTCATAAGCCTAATTTCCATTACCTGATGCTCAAAGCCTGTCAATAAATCTGCCTCAAAGAAGTTGTATTGTCATCTGCTGTAACCAGTAATTAAATCAGGATATCCAGCACCCAGTTTCTTCCTGCATTTAAAATTCTTTTATTTATCCTTCATAAACTCCTAACATGAAAAATAAGGGGTACACAGACCCCACAGCCCTTATCTGTTATAGCAGCAGCTATACCATCTGCAGCTGTTAAGTAAAAGTTTACATAACACGCCTGCCTCAGGACACTGTCCTACTTTCCTGTACCAATATCATGGGGAGCACCACCAACTACAGAGAAACAATAAAATGTCTGCGTAAACCTCCACACATCCGCCACCATGTGCCTTTCACTGGACTGTTGTGCCAGGTATCAGGCATGACTACCACTGGTCCAGTGCCAGAGTAGGACTGTGGAGATCACAGTTAGGAGGTCCTGAGTAGAGTACAGTCAGGAGGTGACCCTTCCCTATGCCATCCGGAAGCACCAGATGTTAGACTGCAGAGGACCTGGCAGCATGTCTGACTGTATTCCACTTGCCACCGGTGCCGCAGCTTCTGGATCACCAATTCCACAAGGACAAGAAGCATGAAAAGGAGGATGAGGAAGAGGAGAAGGTGTGTCAGCCCTGCTAGAGTCCTTCGACTGGGCGAACATCATGCGGGGACCCCTACCTACTCCAAGCAATTATCTGACATGGCATGAACCACCCTGTCCTACAACTGTTTCTTTTATTGAGGAGATTCGTTGTGTGGATAACATGACCGGAGTAGTTGCATGGGCCTAAAGCCAACCACTTCTACAATGAGTGTACCCGAGGCAAGGTGGTGGCATTCTTACAGGATAGGGGGTTCGGCTTCCTAGTGGAACAAGGTACTGGCATTAGTGCTGTGACAACCGGTCCACCTTGCTGTATGACCATCTTCCCAAAAGATTACGCACCATCTTTATCGGGGAGGAGGTCACCTTCATGAAGGTGATAGGCAGCAAGGGGTGGATCACAATTGTCAGTTATACAGAACCAGACGGTGCTGAGTATATTCTCAGTGTAGGACCCCCGACCTCCCCATATTTACGTGTTTATCTCCCCTATTATAAAAATTTCATCCATTCAGACTTTGTACGTACTTTTGAGCAGTTCTCGGCTATGTATGTATGTGGCGCCCCGCAACGAGTGCGTCACAGGAGGGTATTGCAGCCATAAATGCAGCCGCAATATTCTCTGACACAGCAGTGACCCAGTTAACTTTGAGATCCAACCCTGCATGCATCACCTAGAACAGAGGACCAATCCAGGGTCCTGGTGGGCGGAGTGCTAGGGAAGTGTGTAGGAAGTACAGACACTTAGTCTGAGGAGAAGAGTCTAGAACAGAGTCTAGAACAGAGAACTTGGAGTAGGAGCAGGGGCTCCGCACCCCGTGCAGCCCCCGGGCCGTCACCGGTCGGGTGTCAGCACCTGAGGCCTCAACAACCGGGATCGGGCATCATTACCACGGGTTCCAAAAGACTCCCGTGTCCAAAACTCACAGCCGGTTCACTGGTACCGAAGCTGGCAGCAGTTCACCTCTGCTACGCGAACCAGAAGCGCGGAGGAGCAGCTTCACAGGAGCACCCCACCACCAGCCAACTTCCAGTCGTCTAACCAGCGGTGTACCCACCGAGGGATCCAAGGCTCCCCAAAACATCCACAACGTACATCTTGGATAGGGCATTGAAGCAGCCAACCCGTACCCGATCTGGTATTCCTGGGCGACAATGGCAAAGCACTTAGCTAGAATGGAGGAACACTTGCGGATCTCTGAGGGACACTATCACTGCTGAGTCCACCCGGTCTACTACCCATAAACTGTATACCATGTACTGCCTGCTGGTTACAGTAAAGACCCGTTACAGAGACTTTCTGTGTCCGTGCTTCCTTATGAACTGTCCGTCCGCACTAAAAGGTAACCGCAGCTGCCGCACAACATCTTAAGCAGCTCCAGCCTCCGGGGATCACCGCTCAGCCTGTGGGGAGCGTTCCATCTTGCTGCTGTCCATCCCCCGAAACTACTCATAGGTGGCGTCACGAATAAATTAAACCCCTTTAATCTGTTCCTACAAGACGTCTTCAACTTTTGATCTGCACTCAACCGGGCCCCACAACCGGCAGGCGCGGCCCACCCGTGACAAGGAGGATGGAGCTTCAGTTTGTCTAAACCGGAGTCCCGGCCACGGTGAGTCATGTATATCCTGTTCATACTTACCTTTTGGTTATAACATACTCTTTTATTCTGAATAATTAAATAAAAATTATATTTTATTGTTAATTTGATGTCCTCTTTTGCTTTTGTGTGGATTCAACTTTAATTTGACTATATATATATTATTATATTTTTTCCGTTGTTGTGTAGATACCAAGAGGAGTGAGGGCCCTGCTCGCAAGGTTAGTTCACAAGTTCACTAGAGAAACATTGTCTGGAAATGTGATTCTTATTATGGGAAGAGGAGAATGATTATACAGGAGTACAGATTACTAGACTGCTAGTAAAAAAAAGATGATTATCGGGTTATTACCACATATATACTGGGGCACATGCGACTTAGCATGGTAATGGCTGGAGGGTTGCTTTAAGCAATTTAATATACTCATAAATTATGTATTACTGCCAAGCAACACAAGTTCTGTGGATGACCTTATCAGAATCTTTCTGCTTATCAATTGATTTGACTTTTTGAAAGTTTATTAAATTATATGTAAGGCTTTTCCGAATACTATACACCTTATACTGTTGAAATGAAGACATAACACAGATATCATACAACAAACTCCTGATAATTATAACTTCAAAAATGGGAACTGTAACAGTTATGAAATTTTCATTTTTGCCTGGAGAGATTCCTTAATGGCCGTCACAGCAATTTGTTCTTCTGCTGAAAAGAAAATCCACTTGGAAAAACTACAACCTCTATTTCTTGTAAATGTAAGACTGCACCGCCAAGCTCGGAAATCTTCAGCTCTGCTTATTTCATAGCCTTTTAGACTATGTGAAGAAAATTGGAAGAATTCAATGGTCAAGATCCCGAAGAATGAGATTTTGCAAAATCACACCGAGATGAAAATTGAACTACTTATCAAGTCAGATGTTAAAAGTTTTAATGATTTGCAGCTTGATTGTAATTGTTCGGGAAAGCAATTTGAAATGTCTCAATCCATTATAAACTAGAAAACCTTTATTTTCGTTGCTTACAATGTAGAGTTATCATTACTATTGCATTTCACTGCACATGAATTGATTGATCTTTGCTTGAATGTACAGTGCTTCACAGTAATGTTCATGGCCCCCAGCGGGAAAACAACTCTATCCAGCAGTTTAATTAGGTGTTTGTATAGAAATAATAAGACTGCAACTCAAAAATTACATAAATGTGTGAACCTTACCTGAACATAAGGTCAAAATAGGACATTTTTGTTCCTTTTTGACAACTATGATTATTTTTTCTTTTAGGAACATCTTTCCACTACAACAAAGTAAAGTATAAAGTTATGCCAGAGAAATGTGTGAAAGGAAAAGGAAAAAGAGGGATGCTGTGATAACCTAAAGGATGTAATGGTACCTTTACACGCCGCCACAGAGGGTAGCAACAGGTAGGCACCGCACGTGCACATTTTTACCTGTTGCTAATGGTTGCTGATGCCGCATATACACGCCGCCACAACGTGCTCCACTGAAGGTATTTGCGTTCCCTGGAAGTGCCGACGGGTGCCGCGGGTTACCTTCTGTGGAGTACCTTCCCTGATTTACACGCCGCACCACAAGGGAATATGGGCGTACATCTTTCGCGCCGCAAGTACATAGGCGTGACAGAGTTGTGTATTACGTGACGCTTGTACGGTGATTGGACACTGCAATAGCATCATGATTGGCCAGCCTGCGTAGGAAGGCTGGCTAATACGTGACGCTATTGCAAATGTGTAGTGTGACTGGTCAGCTCGTTAAATATGGCGCCCTGTGCAGGGACAGCCAGTGGTTACACAGTAGCCCCCACCAATGATAGCTGATGGGGCTTGTATCCATGACGCTGTGGCACGCCCCGGGGATGTCGCTAGGCCACGCAAATACCTTGCCTGTGCCCCGATTACACGCCGCCATCATAGGAAATGTTCCTTCCTGTTTTTGAGCACGGCTCGGATACAGGTATCCGAAGGAACTGCGGACACAGGATGAAATTACCCGAATTACACGCCGCCACTTCATGGTGTTTTCATGGCAACAGGCACAATTGTGTCCGATGCCTGGCGGTTTCTACCTTCCTGTGGCGGCATGTAAAGGTACTATAAGAGCAATTCAAAAGTTTTTAGAGGAGTTTTGTATTGTTGAGTATAAGTTAGATTAGGTTGTTGACGCACAAAACCACTTTACTTTTTGACCCAATCGCCAAATGTTTTACTTTTATTGGAAATGGTGACAAAAGCTAATATTTATTTATTTATTTATTTTCATTTCAGATTTTTTTTCACCACATAACTTAAAAAAAATTGTATTTGTTTGGTATCTGCATACTTGTACTGACCTGGATAGTCATCTTGTGGGGGTAGTTCCTCCATATAGTTAATATGGTAAATAAAAAAAAATACTTAAAAAATTATAGAATTTCACTTTTTTTAAATTTCAACACACTTGGATTTTTCTCCTATTTTCCAGCATGCTTTGTGGTAGAATGAATACTGTCATTCAAAAGTACAACTCATCCCACAAAAGACAAGCCCTCATATGGCTATGTGGAAGGAAAAATTAAGAAGTTATACCCACGTATTAGCAGCACGAGAGCTCCCTGTTCATGATGGGTTTACTTGTAAAAATTTTAAAAAAATCCTATTTAAAAAATGTAAATAGGGTTAGGGTATCTCTTAATTCTTAAATTTGTAGACAGTTGATGGGCAGGCAGAACTTACAAGGTATTAAATTCAATATTTCTACTAGTGAACACCCTAGTGACCCCATAACAACACAAGACAGAAAATGTCATCATAGGGATTTTTGAACACCAGGATGGTATTTAATAATTCAAATCTAACATTTTGGTGTAAAAATAAGCTTCAGTATGAAGTATATAGGAGCTCTTTGTTAAAAATTACATTTAAGTAGATGATCCTATGAAAATGTTCTTCTTACTGACTCTCCAGTTTGTAAAACCTAGGTCATTAAACATTTTAGGTAATTATTAAAAAACCCTGTATAGGCATATGTACAGAAGTGTTCAAAGTAATTGCAGTACAATATGACTAACCAGATTTTTCACTGTTTTTGGTATAAATTATATTACTACATTTCAAACAATTTACCAGTGGTTGCAGTAGATTCTTAGAAAACCAACAGACTCAGCATTCTTGATCTGCATGTTTTTGAGTCTGTGTATTTGAATAATTAATTGAAAGGGGGTGTGTTCAAAATAATAGCAGTGTGGAGTTCAATTAGTGAGGTCAATCATTCTGTGAAGAAACAGGTGTGAATCTGTGGCACCCAAGAGTCTAAGTGCCACAGTGTCATTACCTCCCCCGGGGGGTAGTGTCATACTTGAGAGCAATAGAGTGTATCCACATCAGAATGAAACCGCACACAACACCTTTCTGCCTCCAGGCATGAAGGGGGAGATATAAATCCAGGTTCAGGGTAAGCTCCCCTATAAATTCTGGTCTGGGGTAATGTTAGTCGTTTCAGTTCCCAGTAGGACAGAGGAAGACATGCTGTGGACTAGAAGCAGTACTAAGCACGTCACAGGATAGCAAAGCCTAGCATGAGGGACCCGAAGCAGGGATCTGAGGAAAGGAAGGAGAGCCTGGGGAACGGAGCGGTGTCGTGCTCACCCCAGAGGGGAAGCGCCATAGAAACGGACACTAGAGTCTGAGGCTGTGCAGAGCCTAATGACCCGGCAGCCAATACCGGAAGGTGGGGAATTCCAAGTTCCCCAGCCACACTGTGCCCGGAGGCAAAGCAGCATAAAGAGCACATGAACAGCTGCCTGAGATGTGAGGCTAGAGAATTACTCGAGCTGCCTGCTATACCGGCACCAAGCAGGAGAGAGAGAGGGCCAGCAGCTCAGCTTAAACGGCAGCAGGGACCTGCTTACAGGCCTCAGAACCTGTTGGGTGAGGAAGACCCCGAGTTGCTCTCAGGTGCATGGACTTAGAATAACAACACCTGCTGGTATTCCCGTTGCACCAGAATAAGGACTGAGGAACCAACACACCGTGAGTCTGTTTGTTGCTTTGTGCCCACCATCCTGCACCCTACACCCTTACAACATCCACTGGGGATCTGCTCCGCCCATGGGGGCCACTCCATCCCAGCTGCCCATTTATAGTCCCCAGAAGTTCTGCAGCAGTGGTGGCCACTAATAGTCACAAACCACAGGTGGCATCACAACTAACTTTCCCTTTTATCACCCTTTTCCTATCAAGCCAAAAACTCCCTTAACAACTGAACCCAGAGTCACAGAGCCAGGTCTCGACCCCTGTGATTCCTCAGAACTGTTTAACAGCCCGGTTCCGAGTATCCCACGGCCCTGGGTGCATCAAATCAGGCAGCTGTTATTTAAGGGTGAGGCCAACACATGTTGTACATGCATTTCTCATTGAAAGCCTTAGAAAAGTGGGTTGTTCGAGACATTGTTCAGAAGAACATCGTACTTTGTTTAAAATGTTAATTGGAGAGGATAAAACTTATAAAGAAGGGCAGACAATGATAGGCTGTTCAGCTAAAATTATTCCAATGCTTTAAAATGGAAAGCAAAACTAGAGAGACATTGAAGAAAATGGATGACTACCATTTGACTGGAAGAAAGAATAGAAAAGGCTCAGCCAATGATCAGCTCCAGGATGATCAAAGACAGTCTCAAGTTACCTATGAGGACTCAGACGGCTAGAAGATGACTGTGTGGAGCATTAGCAAGAAGTCCTCACAAAGTCCCACTGTTAATAAAAGACGTTTACTGAAGCGGATACAGTTTGCTAAAGAAAACATCAACTTGCCGGAAGAGACATGGAGAAATATTTTATGCACAGATGAAGTAAAATAGTTCTTTTTGGGTCCAAGGGCCGCAGACACTTTGTTAGACAACCTCCAAACTCCTCTGAATTTAAGCCACAGTACTCTCTGAAGACAATGAAGTATGGTGCTAAAGAATCATGACACAGGCCTATTTATCGCGTACGAGGGATCATGGACCAGTTTGCATACATCAAAATACTTGAAGAGGTCATGTTGCCTTACTCTTAAGAGGAAGTGCCCTTGAAATGGATGTTTCAACAAGATAACATCTCTAAACACAATATTAAATGAGCAAAATGTTGGTTCCAGTGCAACAAAATAGAGGTTAGGGAGTGGGAAGCCAAATCCCTGGACCTTAATCCAATAAAACACTTGTAGGATGACATCAAAAATGTAGTTTCTGAGGCAAAGCCAACAAATGTAAATAAATTGGATGTAGTCAAAGCATACTGGGCTGGAATAACAGTTGACAGGTGCTAGACGTTGTTTGACTTTATGGAACATAGCTGTAAATCAGTTCTAAATAAACTGTGGTTATACAACCAATAGATTATCCTTAAAAAAAGTACATATTTTGAGTTTGTAAAGACAAATGCAGTCATTGCTATTTTTTTTTTTTTTGAACAGCCCAACGTTCATTTTTTGTTATTTCTGTAAAGTGAGTTAAAAATTTTTCTCTTCATGTTTTGATTAGTAAAAAAGTGTGCAATATTCCCAATGCATGGAAATAAAAACTATTATAAAGATTTTGGTCTTAACTCATGTTTTTGAACACACTGCTATTATCTTGAACACAATTGTATGTGCTCTGTATACATGTGCTTGTGTGCTCTGTGTGTATATACAAATGCAACAGGCTGCGTTCGAAGGGCAGAGGAGGGCGCACAAATTATGCGCATCCGAACGCAACCGCAAAAGAACGCAGCAAAACGCAAATACTATGCGTTCCCATGTTAAACATAGGAACGCAGCGCACATGCATTTGGCTGCGTTCACAAACGCAAATGTGAACCCAGCCTTAGAATTCTTCCGCCTGAATAAAATAATAAAGTGCCGTTATTGTTTTCTATTATTTGAATATTCTTTATAGTCTTTATACACTAGCTGCCAAGTCCTTTGAGAACCAAGAAGAAAAAAGAGAAACACATGGTCTTTTCGTGAACAATAAAGAATTTCTACTGATGTTTTTAAAGGAGTTTAAATATATTTTATGCTTTTTTCACATCATCTCAAAGGTCGAAAGGATAATTAATTTAAAGCTTATATGATTTCACTTTCTATGCCTTTGACCAACGTTCTGAAGTTTAAACGCTTTTTAAATGTAAATATATGTAAAGCTAGCATGACCTTTATTTCATGTATATATCCCAATAAATGTATGAAAATCTATAATTATGTGAATATAAATGTGCATAATGGTAGAGGTTACAAATATAAAATAAAGAATCACAGCAGGAGCCTGTATAAAATGGTATTTCAAAGATAAAGAAATGCAATTAGAATCCTTTTGATAGATAAATCATTTTCACCAGTTATAGCTTTGGTCACCATTTTATTACGGTAGTTAGTTCTTGATGACTTTTTATTCATTTTTATGGAAGACAAGATGACCGAAAAGAGCAACTTTGGCATTTTTTTAAGACATTTATTTTGGGGCATAAATATTGTAATAGTTTACTTATTTGGACTTGATTGATGTGATGATACCCATATATTTTTTATTTAACAAGGGGTTGAACAACTCTTATACTTTTTTACTTTGGGGTATTTTATAAAAGCAAATTCACCTTTATAAAATAGAAAACTGCAGTATCAATGAATTGTAATCTTGCAATTGTCATTAAAGCCCTGAGTATGGCTGGGATTAATTGGTATATCTAATATGACAGACACAGGGGCATTTAATTGGCTGCCATAGCAATTTATTGTACCCAGTAA
>JARQOC010000005.1:505317066-505351109 GCA_033576535.1 Allobates femoralis
GTTTCTTGCCCGATATGCATAGACTCTTGTCTACCATCTTCATGTTTTTAATATGTTTGCAAACTTCTTTTTAATGAAGAGAACCAATAAAGAAAATTGTCTTCACCGTGATAGTGGTGCTTTCTGGTTATATGCCGCTTTTTCCACCTTTTTATATTTATAGCACTCAGATACTTATTTCCTCCTTATTGCATATAGTTATATTTTTTAATGAAGATAATTAGGATATCTTCACACCATGCGGTTTTGATCCATTTTTTGTGATCCGTTTTTGCATGGAAAAGGATCACTTTCTGTGATGCCCAGCAAATGCGTTCTGCACTCTTTTGAGTCTATGTTGCAGAAAACACATCAGAAAGATAGCTTCAATGCGGTTTGTATGTCTTGTGTTCGTTCCTGGATCGGTCCTCATTGTAAGAATTGATAGGATGTTAGATGTGAGCTCAAAGACACATCCATGTAAAATTAGGGAATAAGCATATGTAATAATATTAGTGATCCGACTTTTTCTCCTCTGTTTTTTCCCTTGAAACCATTGTAATGGAAAAAAACCACACCACAAAAAAGGATCAAAAACAGATGATGCATTTTTGTTTTGCAAAAATTGATCCAGTTTTGCTGCTGAAAATGAAATAAAAACATGTATACGACTTATCTATGTGTAATGAGGTGAGCAATTCAGACTGTATCATAGAAATGGATATGGAAATGAACTGTGCACAGTCCGCTACTGCCCCCTTGTGGACAAGTGCTGAAACAAACGCAGGGAAGTGGGAAATTCCCTTTTCAGCAAAAGTTTTTACCCAGGAAGGGAAAGAGCGGGAAGTCAGTGCAGATCCAGAGCTGAGCCAGGGAAGACCTGCGTGTGGATGTCTGTTGAAAGTGGACTACTTTGCTACACCTTTCCGGAAAAATCACCCCGCAGAAGCCCCGTGACTGATCCTGGGCCACTGGACTTTGGTGCTGTGACTCTGGCCGCTCTGCAAAACCTTGCCCGCCGAGCACCCGGAGTGCATGTGCAGGGGCCGTGACCGACATAAGGGAGCCATTTGTACTGCCGTGATCTCCCTCCTGCTGCTCGGGGTGCCCCCGAGACTGAGAGAGACTTCTGTGCTGCTGTGGGCTCCTTTCTGCTGCTCGGTGTGCCCTGAGACTGAGAGAGACTAACAAAGAAAAATTACGCTACCTGCGGAAGAAGACCAAAGAAGAAGACTGAGGAGTTTCCCCCTTCAGCGCTGCACCGGGACCCGTCATCGTGAGATCCCCAGGCCTGCTACGTGGGAGCGACATCTTCTTCTGTGATAGACTGGTACGTGATTTTAGGGAAAGTTAGGGAAAGATACCTTCATTGTTGTGTTTTTTTCTTTTCTTGCTGCGTACCCGGAAGAAGTGAAAATCCAGAGACTCTAATATATACAAGTACGCATATAGTTCGGTTGACTGTGATATAAACATGTTTGACAGTAAAGAAACGTTATTACCGGTTAAACCTGAGTATGGGGATTCTGTTGAGAAAGATCATACACACACACCCGTGGCCTTACCACCGGTCGCTACATATGCATATTGGATTTCCCTCTTTTTTCTACTGCATTGCCACTTGGAAGCTGGTCCAGACTCTCTGTACACCGCACTCAATTTGTTCGGAGTGTCTGGTCTGGTGAGCTGTTAAGCTGTGTGCTCATGGCCAGGAATTGCAGTGTTTTGGATGCAGTGTATTACAGCTGTGTTTTACAGTGCCAGCATAGTGGACAGGATTTCTAGAAATCCCATGCTCAGTATGCTTCTCCCCTCCACACAGGGCCGTATTTACCCTTAGGCACTTGTAGGCACGTGCCTAGGGCGGGGCCATTCGGGGGAGGGCGGCATCTAAGTGTCTTTTTTTTTTTTTTTTTCAATTTTGTTTTATGTGCTCCCGGCCAGCCGGGTCGCAAGCCCCGCCCCCGTCATCATTAGGCCCGCCCACCCATCCCCGGCCTGCAGGCAGTCGCAGCAGACCCGGAAAAAGAGACAAGGAGGTTCCACTTCCGCGGAGGCGGCAGCATATCGCTGGCAGGCAGTGGCTGAGCTCTGAGTCAGCATCGAAGTCCGGATGCCATCGCCGGTATGTGTGCACTGCTGATACATGGGCTCCATGCACCAGGGCTGTATCAATGAGGGGACTGGCTGGTCATTTGTCCCGGCTGCACCAGGCAGGAAGGGCGCCGCCAGCCTTCTGCTGCAGTGCCCGAGGCCGGGTGTGTCTGCCAGCCGCATGTTACGCCCCACCACATTCATTTCCACCTGTGGAGCAGAACAGTATGTCTATGGCTGCTCTGTGCTAACAGGACCTGTGATGATGTCACATGGAGGGGCGGAGTCAGGGGTCACATGATCAGCTCTATGCAGGACTCTGCCGTTCTGGTTGTCATGGTGCTGGATGAGGTGAAATTAATGTGTGAGATCGGATCAGGAGGGATTTACAGTGTGGATATAGCAGCCATGTGTGTATGAGGTGTACGGAGCGCAGCTGCGTGTGTGCGAGGTGTACGGAGCAGAGCCGTGTGTGTACGAGGTGTACGGAGCGGAGCCGAGTGTGTACGAGGTGTGCGGAGCGGAGCCGCGTGTGTACGAGGTGTGCGGAGCGGAGCCGCGTGTGTACGAGGTGTGCGGAGCGGAGCCGCGTGTGTACGAGGTGTGAGCGGGAGCCGCGTGTGTACGAGGTGTGCGGAGCGGAGCCGCGTGTGTACGAGGTGTGCGGAGCGGAGCCGTTGTACGAGGTGTGCGACGGAGGGTGTGTACGGGTGTGCGGAGCGGAGCCGCGTGTGTACGAGGTGTGCGGAGCGGAGCCGAGTGTGTCGAGGTGTGCGGAGCGGAGCCGGTGTGTGCGAGGGTAGGTGTGCGGAGCGGAGCCGCGTGTGTGCGAGGTGTGCGGAGCGGAGCCGCGTGTGTGCGAGGTGTGCGGAGCGGAGCCGCGTGTGTGCGAGGTGTGTGCGGAGCGGAGCCGCGTGTGTGCGAGGTGTGCGGAGCTGAGCCGCGTGTGTGCGAGGTGGCGGAGCTGAGCCGCGTGTGTGCGAGGTGCGCGGAGCTGAGCCGCGTGTGTGCGAGGTGTGCGAGTGAGCCGCGTGTGTGCGAGGTGAGCTGAGCGCGTGGTGCGAGGTGCGACGGTAGATGGAGCGTGTACAGTGTACGAGGTGTATGGAGCGGAGCCGCGTGCATATGAGGTGTATGTCCCACTGGTAGCCCCTCGTGGATGCCGCTTCCGTTCCTATAGTCCCGGCTGCCTTTGCCAGCAGCATTCTCCTCCAGAGTCCCAGCTGCTGTTGTCTGCCCTGTACAGCTCAGCACGGCAGAGCATGATGATGTCATCACTGAGTGCCGCTGTACTGAGATGTGCAGAGCGGCAAAGCAGATGTTGAGGAGACCGGAGCAGCGAGAAGAGAGGTGAGGAGAGAGAGATCCGCACGACCAGACACTCTGCTTATATACCTGCTGTATATACCAAGCATCCTCAGACGCACAAAAATGCAACATGTTGCGTTTGCAGGGTACTTTTTAAAAAAGCGCAAGGGAACGCAAACGCACCTTAGCCCGCTCCTAACAACGTGTAGTATGCTCACTGTCAGAAACAGCTCTTACTGGCTCCAGCAGTCACTGTTCCTGTATGTGTAAAAATCGCGTATGGATGATTGGTCACATGCTGTCTACTGAGACCGCGGGGGCGTCAAACTGAACGCTTGCCCTGGGTCCCAGAAAACCTAGATACACCTGTTTCAGATTACTTGGGAAAGGTGTTTTGCGATCCGCGCTGCCAGACTGACTCGCATCAAAGAAGACACTTGTAGATGAAGTGTTAATCAAATCCTTCTTTTATTCACCGACGCGTTTCGGTGCCCACCTGGCACCTTCATCAGGGTCGGTGAATAAAAGAAGGATTTGATTAACACTTCATCTACAAGTGTCTTCTTTGATGCGAGTGAGTCTGGCAGCGCGGATCGCAAAACACCTTTCCCAAGTAATCTGATGCTTCTCCACGTCTGAGTGGTCGGTGAAGGTCCAGCAGCAGCCATCAGGATATAATTCCTAACACGTCTTCAAACCAGTTGTGGGTGACACAACTGGATCAGGTGAGTGAACCCCTGTTGCTCACTGAGTTTCCAATTTAGTGTCTAGTGATAAGGGCACTATTGCGCCTCTTGTTCCCCCAACCCCCCCTTTTTGTAGATACACCTGTGGCATGGGGTCATCAATCATCATGCATAATGAATCTGATGATGATGATCATTGATGGCGGGGGGCAGGCGGGATACATGTGATGATGATCCCCTCACAGACAGTCACAGAGGAGCCGGGGAGGCTGTGTGTATACAGTGCTGCACTGTATATAGGGGGGTTTATCTGTCACTCTTTTTCTCTCTCTTTCTCTGTTTCTTCCTCTCTTTTTCACTTTCTTTTTTCTCTCTCTCTCATTCTCACTTTCTCTCTCCCTCTTTCTCTACCTGTTTTTCTCTCTTTCTCCCTCCCTCTTACAGTCTCTTTCTCCCTCTCTCTCTTTCTCCTTTTATCTCTCTTTCCCTCTTTCTCCCCTCTCTCTTTCTGTCGCTTTCCCTCTTGCTTTCTTTCTCTCGCTCTCCTCTTTCTAGCTTTCATTCTTTTATTTTCTCCTCTTTTTTTCTCTTGCCCTCTTGTTCTTTCTTTTTTTCTCCTTTTTTCCTTTCTCCAATCTGCACATTGTGTCTCATTGATTCATTCAACTATTCATCTATATCATATCAATCAGTTCTGTAAAGTTAGTGTTTTCTTTCTATTTTTTTCTGTCTTTTTTCTCTCCCTTGTAATCAACACATTTTATCCATTTTCCCGTGTCCTCACCCATCTTTCCCAGGCTCCTGAATGAAAAGTGACTCCGGTTACCTCCATACTAGGCTTTAATACCTTTGAGGACTCTAGGAAAGCTGAGTGGCGGCTGCAGGGGGCTGTACTGGCGGCCTTATTGTTGGTGGATTGTCCTGTGTATACACAGGGCTGTATTTGCACACAGTGTGAGGGACTGGTCAGCTCTCTCCCTACAATCCCTGGCCGGCGTTCCTGTATTTCTTGCATTGTATAATATATTGTTTTGCATTCTTCTGTATTTTTTTTTTTTTGCCCACAGAATTTGTAGACTGCATAGGTGAATATAATCTAATATTCATCAAAGGAGTTTTTTAACACAATTCTGGCATATATTGCTTTGAAAAGTTGCAAAATTTTGGTGTCCGTGTGCAATCTGTTCTTTCCTCAGTAGCTATTACTGTAGAATCATTTACAGAAACATTTTACAGTATTCTCAGCTACAGAATGATAATGTATCAGTGAAAACAACAGATGCCTCTCGGATGGTCCATGTGCGGTCTGTGATTTTGTCAGACCCATAGACTTGCATTGGTGAGTCTTGCGCATGAATCTCATACTGTCGCAGCATGTTGCGACTTCCATCCAGGATCTGGCTGAGAAAAAAGCGTCCGACACTCGCCAATGTGCTCTCAGACATTGAATAACATTGGTCCAACTGTAATGCAATAAAAATCACACATTGCCTTCGTCTGAGTTTCACACCAGTGTGTCCGTACCCTAAAGGTCACTTTACACGTCGGATATTGCATACTATTTCACGGTAGCGCGCACTTTTTTGACTCTTGTCCCAGATCGCATAGTAGATGTCACACAGGGAGATATCGGCAGGCAACGCAACTACGATGTGTACGCCCCTCCTTAGCGCAGCGTACGAGCGACCCAGGGAATGAGTATTTAACATTGGAGTGAATAGGGGAAGTTGCGCCCCAAATCGTAGTTGCGTTGTCACACAGCACGATCATGGCAGATCGCATATACAATATTGTACGGTTGCAGAGCATGCACAATTCAAAAACGATATCGCAGTTGCGTTGTTTTCTAGTCGCATTGCCCATTTACACGACACAACGCAAATCCGATAACAACTGCAACGCCCGTGCCACGTGACTTTTTATTGTAGTTACAATATTGCGACGTGTAAAGCAGCCTTAATACTAAAATCCATATAGTAATCCTACAATGTCTGCTGGACATAATATGGGGAGGGTTTATGGCTCAGTTAGTACACACTCCATGCTTCTTGTTATTAACCAGTTATTGCTCTCTTGTCCACCGCACTGCAGTGTCAAAAGAGGAAGACAGCGAGACAAGCAGCAACATGGCATCAGAGAGCCCCTGACCTCCAAATAGAAGATCCTCAGATCCCGGTATTGTGACATAAAATTAAGAATAAAACCTTTGCATTTATATTAGACTATGAACTCCTCAGCACTTTACATACATCATCAACACTGTCCCCATTGGGTAAACATCCTACCAGTATGTCTCTGTAGTGTGGTTGGAAACCCATGCAAACACTTGGAGAACATACTACATGAACATACAGAATTTCCGCGGCGAGGGGGGGCGAGGCACGACAGGGTGCGACGGGGGGGGGGGGGAGCCGACCGCTAACAGTGCCTAGGGCGGCAGGAAGTCCAAATACGGGCCTGCCTCCACAGTGTGTTTTCAGCTATGGTGCAGGTTGCCGGACTTCCACATCTCCGAAGCATGTTAATTTCATGCTGCGGAATCTAAGGCCAGCTTCACGCCACAGTTTTTCGGGTCCGGGTCTGTTCTGTGTGAACCAGACAGACCTGGATCTAATTTTGCCCCCCATGTATCCTTATGGTGCTGGATGGCTGTTATTTGCCATGTGGTTTTGTGCTACTCTGGGAGGATCTGGTTGTCTTTTTTTTTTTTTTGCCACAGACACAAAATCGGAGCTTGCAGCATTTTTTGTGCCAGGTGGCAAAAACTAACAAAACCAGATCCTCCTGGATCCGGCAAAAACACTAACCAGTTCCTGGATGCCTGGTGCTGAAAGAGTGGCGGCTCTTAAATGCAGGTGTGCTCGTTCAGTGCCATGAACAGGCAGCATTTCTCAGTCACCGCTGAAGTTCAGCACCTGGAGAGCTCCACAGCTGAAATTTCAGCACCGCAAGCAGCTCCCCTGCACCAGTGCTGCTAAAGTTTCAGCACTGGACAGCAGCACAGATGCGCAGAAACTATTCCTGTTTAAAACAGTATCGGAGGGCATATATGCCCTCAATTTCTGCACGTCCGGGGCTGTCAGGTTGTGTCCAATGCATCATGTCAAACACCGGACACAACCTGACAGCTCCAAATCGTGGTGTGAAGCCGACCTTAAGAGATAACCATTGGTTGCATGCATGAAGAAGTCGCCCTGCACTCAACACAGATCAAGGGCACAGGGTGGCTGCAGTCTCCCTGCAAGCACCCACGGGTTCCTACAGATCCGTAAATTTGAAAAAGTACTTTTTTTCCACAAAAAGTTTCTTTTTTCATTTTTACGGATTAATTTGTGAAGCACCTGGGGGTTCAAAGTGCTCACTATGCATCTAGATACGTTCCTTGGGGGGTCTAGTTTCAAAATGGGGTCACTTGTGGGGAAGCTCCAATGTTTAGGCACACAGGGGCTCTCCATACGCAACATGGTGTCCGCTAACAATTGAAATTATTAGTGGACACCATGTCGCATATAAAGAGCCCCTGTGTGCCTAAACATTGGAGCTCCCCCACAAAGTGACCCCATTTTGGAAACTAGACCCCCCAAGGAACATATCTAGATGCATAGTGAGCGCTTTGATTTCCCAAGTGCTTCACAAATTGATCTGTAAAAATGAAAAAAGAAAATTTTTGTGAAAAAAAAAGTACTTATTTCTTATTACGGTTCAATTTGTGAAGCACCTGGGGCATCAAAGTGCTCACTATGCATCTAGATATGTTCCCTGGGGGGTCTTGTTTCCAAAATGGGGTCACTTGTGGGGGAGCTCCAATGTTTAGGCCCACAGAGGCTCTCCATACGCAACATGGTGTCCGCTAACAATTGGAATTATTAGTGGACACCATGTCGCATATAAAGAGTCCCTGTGTGCCTAAAACATCGGAGCTCCCCCACAAGTGACCCCATTTTGGAAACAAGACCACCCAGGGAACTTATCTAGATGCATAGTGAGCACTTTGAACCCCCAGGTGCTTCACAAATTGATCCGTAATAATGAAAAATTACTTTTTTTCACAAAAAATCTCTTTTTCCATTTTACGGACTAATTTGTGAAGCACATGTGTGTTCAAAGTGCTCACTATGTATCTAGATATGTTCCTTGGGGGGGTCTAGTTTCTAAAATGGGGTCACTTGTGGGGGAGCTCCAATGTTCAGGCACACAGGGAGGGGCTCTCCATACGCGACATTGTTTCCGCTAACAATTGGAGCTAATTTTTCATTGAAATTGTTAGCGGACACCATGTCGCATATGGAGAACCCGTGTGCCACCAGCACAAGGGCAACTGGTAGAGTTTGGGTACAGCACCAAAAATGCCGCCTCTAATGAATGCGCTATTTTCTTGGGTGGCTGTGGGTTGCAATTTGCAGAGTGGGGGGCCCACAACATTTGGGTCTCTCCATGCTGAGGATTCTAGTCCGCCAGCTGCCAAGTTGTACCTGGCTTGCTACCAAAAATACAGCGAAGGCCTTTTTTTTTTTTTATTTCTAGAACTAATTCTAGTAAAAAAATGACGTGGGGCTCCGCCATATTTTTGGTCCAGCTAGATACAACTTGGCAGCTACAGACTGCCAGCAACCCCCAGTTGCCTCGTACCTGGCTGCAACCAAAAATACAGCACATCCCTTTTTTTTTTTTTCTAGAACTAATTCTAGAAGAAAAAAAATGACGTGGGGCTCCGCCATATTTTTGGTCCAGCCAGGTACAACTTGGCAGCTACGGACTGCCACCAACCCCCAGTTGCCTCGTTGTACCTGGCCGGCAACCAAAAATAGAGCGAAGCCCATTTTTTAAAATTTCTAGAACTAATTCTAGAAAAGAAAATGACGTGGGGCTCCGCCATATTTTTGGTCCAGCCAGGTACAACTAGGCAGCTGGGGGCTGGAATCCTCAGCATGGAAAGGCCCCCCCATGCTGCGAATTGCAGCACGCAGCCGCCCCAGAAAATGGCACATTCATTGAAGCGCCATTTTCTGGCGCTGTACCCAGACTCTTCCAGTTGCCCTGGTGCCGGTGGCAAACTGGGTAATAAAGGGATTAATGCCAGCTTTTTTATTGACAGCTGGCACTAAGCCCGAGATTCATAATGTCGGGCCAAAGTTAGACCCGGCCATTAGGAATCTCTAGTAAATAGTCAAAAAATACACCCCACACTCTTAAAATCTTTTTAGAAGAAAAAAAACACAAACAAATTTCGGACTCCATCTTTATTATAAAAAGATCCGACGTAGTCCGCAACGAAGGTCCCACGACGCTCAATCGCCTCTGCTACATCCAGAGACTGCAGCAAAGGAATCAAGTGTCCTCTTGTTGCAGTTTCTGGTGTCATAGTGATAATGCACTGTATGGAAGCATCACTGTGCAAACCCAAGTCTCAGAGATTACATGATCTCAGAGGCTTGGCTCAGGTGACCCGACGTTGCAGTGAAGTGATCTGACAGCCCCATAATGGATCACTGTGCCAGGACAGTCAGATTAGTTCACTGCAGCATGATCCCCCTGCATCCACACAGTGGATCACTGCGCCTGATCCCCCTGCATGGGGATTGAGCTACAGAAAGCAATCTGACAGGTCGGGCGCAGTGGTCTGAAAGCCCGGACCACTGGATCACTGCGCCCGAGCTGTCAGATCGCTTTCTGCAGCTCAATCCACATGCAGGGGAATACCCCTGCATGGGGATCAAGATGTAGAAAGTGATCTAACAGCTTGGGTGCAGTGATCCACTGGATCACTGCACCCGAGCTATCAGATCGCTTTCTGCAGCTCAATCCCCATGCAGGGGAATCCTCCTGCATGGGGATCAAGATGAAAAAAGCGATCTGACAACTTGGGCACAGTGATCTACTGGATCACTTCACCTGAGCTGTCAGATCTCTTTCTGCAGTTCGATCCCCATGCAGGGGGATGGGGGGATCAGGGATCCCCCTGCAGGGGGATGGGGGGATCAGGGATCCCCCTGCAGTGGGATGGGGGGATCAGGGATCTCCATGCAGGGGGATAGGGGGATCAGGGATCCCCATGCAGGGGGATGGGAAATCAGGGATCCCCTTGCAGGGGGATGGGGGATCAGGGATCCCCATGCAGGGGGTTCAGGGATCCCCCTGCAGGGGGATGGAAGATAAGGGATCCCCATGCAGGGGGTTGGGGGATAAGGGATCCCGCTGCAGGGGGATGGGGATCAGGGATCCCGCTGAAGGGGGATGGGGGATCAGGCATCCCCATGCAGAGGGATGGGGGATCAGGGATCTCCCTGCAGGGGGATGGGGGATCAGGGATCCCCATGAAGGGGGATCAGGGATCCCCATGAAGGGTGATGGGGGATCAGGGATCCCCATGCAGGGGGATGGGAGATCAGGGATCCCCCTGCAGGGGGATGGGGGATCAGGGATCCCCCTGTAGGGGGATGGGGGATCAGGGATCCCCCGGTAGTGGGATGGGGGATCAGGGATCCCCCAGCAGGGGGATCGGGAATCAGGGATCTCCCTGCAGGGGGATCATGCAGGGGGTCTTACCGGACGTCGGGTCCGGAAGGATGAGATGGCGGCGGTGAGAGCGGCGGTGAGAGGAGGCGACAGCAGGTTGCACAAGTGGGAGGCGGCAGTGGTACTGGCGACGGCAGGAGAAGCTGAGCAGCAGGAAGCGGCTGGAGGAGGTGATCACCGGGTCGGTGATCACCTCCTCCCGCCGGTCACCGGCGGTGGCGGGGAGGCCGGAGACAGCGGGGGACAGGGGGGATGAGCGGGGGGCCCAGACACAGTAGGGGACAGGGGGTCAGGGGGGACCAGGACAGGGCAGGGGCAAGGGGATGAGCGGGGGGGCGGACACAGCAGGGGACAGGGGGATGAGCGGGGGGGGCCGGACACAGTGGGGGGACAAGGGAATGAGCGGGGGGGGGAAGCGGACACAGCGGGTGAGGACAGAAGAGACGGGGAGGCAGGAAAGCGGGCACAGCAGTGGGCACAATCGGGGATGATTGCGGGAGCCGGGCACAGCTGACAGCCCGGCTCCTGCAGAGATCATGCAGGGAAGTGCTGACATTCAGCATTTCCCTACGCGATCACGATGTGATCGGTCGGTAACATTGACAGACCAATCACATCGCTCTGAGTGTGGGGACCACTAAAAAGGGTCCCCACACCTCTGCCCCTGACAGTTCAAAGCCATGACGAGTTTAGCCGTCATGATGCGGGAACTGACATCTTTTCATGATGGCTAAACTCGTCATTGGTCGTAATGGGGTTAAAATAGTATTTTTGCAACAGCTATTTCAGTGTGATATATGTAATAACTGATGGACACAGTCATATTTCAGGATTGAAATGAGGTTTATTGTACTAACCGAAAATGTGAAAGATGCATTATTTCAAAAATTGACAGGTGCAAAAGTATGGGCACCTCAACAGAAAAGTGACATTAATATTTAGTAGATCCACCTTTTGCAAAAATAACAGCCTCTAGTCACTTCCTGTAGCTGTTAATGAGTTCCTGGATCCTGGATGAAGGTATTTTTGACCATTCCTCTTTACAAAACAATTCCAGTTCAGTTAAGTTTGATGGTCGCCGAGCATGGACAGCCCGCTTCAAAACATCCCACAGATGTTCAATGATATTCAGGTCTGGGGACTGGGATGGCCATTCCAGAACATTGTAATTGTCCCTCTGCATGAATGCCTGAGTAGATTTGCAGCGGTGTTTTGGATCATTGTCTTGCTGAAAGATCCATCCCCGGCGTAACTTCAACTTTGACACTGATTCTTGAACATTATTCTCAAGAATCTGCTGATACTGAGTGGAATCCATGCGACCCTCAACTTTAACAAGATTCCCGGTGCCGTCATTGGCCACACAGCCCCAAAGCATGATGGACCCTCCCCCAAATTTGACAGTGGGTAGCAAGTGTTTTTCTTGGAATGCTGTGTTTTTGTGGCACCATGCATAACGCCTTGTTGTATAACCAAACAACTCAATCTTTGTTTCATCAGTCCACAGGACCTTCTTCCAAAATGAAACTGGCTTGTCCAAATGTGCTTTTGCATACCTCAGGCGACTCTGTTTGTGGCGTGCATGCAGAAACGGCTTCTTTCGCATCACTCTCCCATACAGCTTCTCCTTGTGCAGTGTGCGCTGTATTGTTGACCGATGCACAGTGACACCATCTGCAGCAAGATGATGCTGCAGGTCTTTGGAGGTGGTCTGTGGATTGTTCTTGACTGTTCTCACCATTCTTCTTCTCTGCCTTTCTGATATTTTTGTTGGCCTGCCACTTCTAGCCTTTACAAGAACTGTCCCTGTCGTCTTCCATTTCCTTACTATGTTCCTCACAGTGGAAACTGACAGGTTAAATCTCTGAGACAACTTTTTGTATCCTTCCCCTGAACAACTATGTTGAGCAATCTTTTTTTTTCAGATCATTTGAGAGCTGTTTTGAGGAGCCCATGATGCCACTCCTCAGAGAAGATGCACCTAGGAGAACAACTTGCAAGTGGACACCTGAAATAGCTTTTCTCATGATTGAATACACCGGGCTATGAAGTACAGAGCTCAATGAGGTTACCAAACCAATTTAGTGCTTCAGTAAGTCAGTAAAAAGTAGTTAGGAGTATTCAAATCATGAAAATCAGAAGGGTGCCCTTACTTTGGCACCAGTCAAATTTTGAAATAGTGCATATTTCACATTTTTGGTTAGTACAATAAACCTCATTTCAAACCTGAAATATTAATGTGTCCATCAGTTATTACATATATCACACTGAAATAGCTGTTGCAAAAAAACAATTTTAATAAAAAAAAATGAGTAAGATTAAGAGGGGTGCCCAAACTTTTTCATATGACTGTAATAGGTAGTAGCTGAGTGCTGCAGTGAATTTTCTCTTGTCTGTTTAAGTTCAGCATCACTGCTTGCACCAGTTCACATTATATCTCGAGTTAGTTTTTTTGCTAGATCTGCCAAAGTCTAGCCCTCAAATACTTTTTGGCTACCACCAGTGTTTGGCCCACCAGCAGCTCTGGGGCAGTGGTCTGTTAAAATCTCCACAAATCCAATGCTGAAAAGTTTTTTTTGGTAGATCTGCCAACATCTAGTCCACAAATACTTTTTGGCTACTACTAGGGATGAGCGAATACTGAAATTCTGGGATTCGCTAGAATCGTAACAAGAAGTTTGTAATACTCACATATTCGTACCGAATAGCAAGTACAATGCAAGTCAACGAGAAACGTGAGTATTTTTCTGCCGGCCTAGACAATGAGGTCTGGGAGGGCTGTAAAATTGCAGAACTGGGAAAGTGCTAAAACTTCGTGGGAACAGTATGCAGACAAAATGTGGACTATGTGTGCATGCTGTTCTATCATACAGTGAACTTTCTTGCCTCACTAATTTTGGTTCTCGTGAGATATTTGATGCAGGAAAGTTCACCGGAGTTCAGTGAGCTGACCTCAGGTGTTAGGATTTTGGATCTCTATTGACATTCTGTGCATTTTGCCCCTTTACAAAATGTCATCCGCTGCTTCAATCCTGATCATGTGATCCTCCAATCTGCCTTTATATACCTCTGCCTACTATCCACCTGTGCTCAAGTATTCAGTTTGTATTCCAAGCTTTCAGTGCTTTCCAAATGTGCCCCACCTCCTGCTGATCCACTTCAGATTTTCCAACTACTGCCTTGGTCTCTAGCGATCTCACCAGTCTTAGCTACTCTCCTGCTTCCAGCTGTCTGTGTTTTCTTCCTTATTTTGGTCCAGCTTTACAAGCCCAGTGTCATGTAAGCCTTGTGTGCCTAGTTGCACTAAATGAACTTTTCTGATCATCATAATGGGAGACCCAGACAATGGGTTTAGGGCGCTGCCCTCCGGAGGTCACACTAGGTACTACAAGTTTGTAGCACCGCCTCCTCCGCTTATAAACCCCCACCGTAGGAGACATCCTCAGTTTTAAACTTAGTGTGCTCGTGGTCCAGTCCAGAGGTCCTGGCTCTCACTGAGAGAGCAAGGGCCTATGCGGACTATGCCAGGACGGCATCTTTGGAAACTGCCACTCGCTCTGCTGTGGCCTCGGCCAATGCAATTGCGATCCGCAGGCTGTTGTGGCTGCGTCTTTGGGACTCAGATGCCACATCTAAGAAGATTTTACAAAATCTTCCGTTCGCTGGTGACAGGCTTTTTGGCACCGAACTGGACAAATTGATAAAGGATTCTGCTGAGTCTAAGATACCGCAGAACAAGCCTAAGCCACGGTACACCGTGAAAAGGAACCCTAAGCAGTGGTCCTTTCGCTCCGGTTCACAGTCATCAACGGCGTCCACTCGCTCAGACCGAGGGGGCAAGCCTGCTACTCAGTGGCGTTCCAAGAGTCGTCAGAAAAAGCCGGCGGGGGCAGCGGCTGCCACCCCCAAGCCCGCCTCGACATGACTCGCTCTCTCATCCTGCCTCCCCACAGGTGGGGGGCCGCCTGTCCCGCTTTCAGGACAAGTGGCTTCTTCACATTCACGATCAGTGGGTTCGAGACGTAGTCTCAAGAGGTTACAGGATAGAGCTGACGTCACGACCAATACACCGATTCCATCGGTCGGTTCCATCCCCAGAAAAGGCTCAGGCTTTTCACCTGGTGTTGGAGGGACTCCGCAGAGACGGAGTGGTGGTCCCTGTGCCCACGGAAGAGAGGTTCAGGGGTTTTTACTCCAACCTCTTTATTGTCCCAAAGAAGGACGGCTCTTTTCGCCCGGTGTTGGACCTCAAGTTGTTCAACCGTCACGTGTTGGTTCGGAAGTTCCGCATGGAATCCCTGCGCTCAGTGATCGCGGCTGTGTCACAGGGAGACTTCCTAGCGTCCATCGATATCAGGGACGCTTACCTTCACGTCCCCATTGCACCAGCTCATCAGCGCTGGTTGAGATTCGCAGTGGGGGAAGAGCACTTCCAATTTGTGGCACTGCCATTCGGGCTAGCCTCAGCACCACGGGTGTTCACAAAGGTGATGGCCTCCATGATGGCTCTCCTGCATGCGCAGGGACACGCCGTCATACCCTATTTGGACGACCTGTTGGTCAGGGCGCCATCGGAAGACCTTTGTCGGGTGAGCCTCGAGGTGACCATGAAGTCCCTGGAACGGTTCGGGTGGCTTATCAACATTCAAAAGTCGACCCTGGTTCCGACCCAGTCATTGACATATCTGGGCATGGACTTCCACACGGACTCGGCCCTGGTGTCCCTACCTCAAGCCAAGCAGCTTGCGATCCAATTAGGAGTGCAGAATGTCCTCCTGTCTCCACAGTCATCCCTACGGGTATTGATGAGACTGGTGGGTCGCATGGTAGCGGCGATAGAGGCGGTGCCGTTCGCACAGTTTCGCCTCCGTCCTCTCCAGCTGGAGATTCTTCGCAGATGGGACAAGAGGACGATTTCTTTGAATCGGCTGGTGACGCTGTCACAACCAACCAGGGATTCCCTACAGTGGTGGCTACAGCCACATCATCTGTCACGGGGACGGTCCTTCCTAAAACCGTCATGGTTAGTGGTGACCACCGACGCCAGTCTGAAGGGCTGGGGTGCGGTGTTCTTGCACCACAGGGCTCAAGGCCTCTGGACTCAGTCGGAGTCGGCGTTGCAGATCAACGTGCTGGAGATCAAGGCGGTCTATCTGGCGCTCCTGGCGTTTCAGAAATTCCTGTCAGGACAACCCATTCGGGTACAGTCCGACAATGCGACGGCCGTCGCCTACATAAATCATCAGGGAGGGACCAGAAGTGCTCAGGCCCTCACCGAAGTCCACCGCATTCTAGCTTGGGTGGAGGAAAACGGCTGCCTGATCTCCGCAGTTCACATCCCAGGGGTCGAGAACTGGGAGGCCGACTATCTGAGCCGACAGGGGATGGACGCCGGAGAGTGGTCCCTTCATCCAGACGTCTTCCGGGACATCTGCGGCAGATGGGGCACTCCGGACGTGGATCTGATGGCCTCACGGCTGAATCATCAGGTGCCCCAATACGTGGCGAGATCATGGGATCCTCAGTCTCTGGGGGCGGATGCCCTGATCCTGAGTTGGTCCAGCTTCCAGCTGCCATATGTGTTCCCGCCTCTAGCTCTGATTCCCAGGGTCCTGTGGAAGATCAGGACGGAATGCAGAGTAGCCATTCTAGTGGCTCCAGATTGGCCCAGGAGGTCCTGGTACCCGGACCTGTGGCAACTGTCAGGCGGACACCGGTGGGCTCTTCCAGAGCGCGCAGATCTTCTCGCGCAAGGCCCATTCTTCCACCTCAATTCCAGGGCCCTCAGATTGACTGCATGGCTCTTGAGACCTGGCTGCTGACATCCAGAGGTTTCTCTCCTACAGTGGTTGCCACTATGAATCGGGCAAGGAAACCTGTTTCCAGGAAGATATACCACAGAACGTGGAAAATCTTTTTTACCTGGTGTGCATCTGGTGGTCGCTCACCGTGGCCGTTGTCTATTCCGACATTGTTGGCCTTCCTACAGTCGGGTTTGGAGTTGGGATTATCCCTTGGCTCTCTGAAAGGTCAAGTATCAGCACTTTCCGTGCTATTTGACAGGCGCTTGGCGCTCCTCCCGAAGGTCCGCCAATTTCTGCAGGGGGTGTCTCGGGTGGTTCCCCCCTACAGGCGGCCCCTGGACCCTTGGGACCTCAACATGGTCCTAGCGGCATTGCAGAAACCGCCGTTCGAGCCACTGAGAGACATCTCTCTCTCTCGTCTGTCCCAGAAGGTGGTCTTTCTGGTGGCGATTACGTCTCTGAGAAGGGTCTCAGAATTGGCTGCACTTTCGTGCAAGTCACCCTTTCTGGTGGTTCACCAGGACAAGGTGGTGTTGCGCCCACGGCCTGAATTTTTGCCGAAGGTGGTTTCAACATTCCACTTGAACCAGGAGATTGTTCTCCCATCATTTTGCCCCGCTCCCGTTCATCAGGTTGAGCGCGACCTCCATACTCTGGATCTCGTGAGAGCTGTACGCATTTATGTGTCCAGGACCGCCTCCTTTAGGAGTTCGGATTCCTTATTTGTCCTCACGATGGGTCGCTGTAAGGGGTCCGCGGCTTCAAAGTCGACCTTGGCCAGATGGATCAAGGCTCCCATTCAGGAGGCTTACCGGTCTTCTGGTTTGCCTCTCCCGGTGGGGTTGAAGGCACACTCTACTAGAGCTGTAGGTGCCTCTTGGGCCTTGCGACATCGAGCTTCTGCTCTACAGGTGTGTCAAGCGGCCACTTGGTCCAGCCTGCACACTTTCTCTAAGCACTATATGGTGCATGCCCATGCCTCTGCGGATGCGAGTTTGGGCAGGCGGGTTCTCCAGGCGGCGGTTGCCCACCTTTAAAAGGGAACCATGTGTTATCCGTCCTGTTGAGGAACTCTTCCCGCCCTGGGGTATTGCTTTAGGACATCCCCATTGTCTGGGTCTCCCATTATGATGATCAGAAAAAAGAGAATTTTGTTTACGTACCGTAAATTCTTTTTTCTTGAATCATCAATGGGAGACCCAGCACCCACCCAGTTGTTCTGTTGCATGTTTGCATTTGATCTGTTCTCTGTTGAGACAGTGTTTCCGGGTTGTTACACCGTCTGTGCACGGCATTCTTCCCGATGTTTCGGGTGTGGTTTATTTCTCCTCGCAGCTTATGGACTAAACTGAGGATGTCTCCTACGGTGGGGGTTTATAAGCGGAGGAGGCGGTGCTACAAACTTGTAGTACCTAGTGTGACCTCCGGAGGGCAGCGCCCTAAACCCATTGTCTGGGTCTCCCATTGATGATTCAAGAAAAAAGAATTTACGGTACGTAAACAAAATTCTCTTTATTGCTTATAGTGCAGTTACAGCTCTATGGACATCAGGACTCTTTAAAACCTGTACTGCACCAATAAGTATTGTACTTATTTTTCTGGGCATCCCCTTTCCAGGACTCTGCGGGTTTATTATTATTAGACTGTGTTTTTCTCCATTGGTTTCTCCCAGTGAAAATTATCTCCAGAGGCTTTTTTGTTATGTTTTCTTGCTAAGAACATATTCCAGAGACTTTCTGAGTTACCTGTTTGATGAACTTCCTAATTTACTGCACATCACATTATATCTGCCATGTGTGATAAATATAGACTTGTTTACCTTAAAACTTTGTTTTCTGTGTGTAGTCTGTGCTCCCAATTGCAAATGGATCCCTGAGTAATCCTACAGCATATTACATCAGGTGACCGAGACCATGATGTCTCCCCTCCCACTGAAGGATCTGAAAGTCATTCAGTTTCGGCTCTCCCAGTGAACAGCTGTTGCAGAGGATTGTGGATGGCTATGTGTGAGTAATAAAGATGGAGTCTAGATATCTGTTTGTGTTTTTTGTTGAAATATTTTTTTTTTCTTACTAAGTGTGTTGTCTTATTTATTTACTTTTTACTTAGAGATTCCTAATGGCTGGGTCTAACATTGGCCCAACATGATGAATCTTGGGCTTAGTGCCAGCTGGTAATATTCAGCTAGCATTAATCCCTTATTACCCAGTCTGCCACTGCCACAGGGCAGCTGGAACAGTCAGGTGCAACACCAGAAAATGGTGCTTCTGGTGAATGGGCCATTTTCTGGGGCAGCTGTGGGCTGAAATTCGCAGCATGAGGGGCTCAGAATGCTTGGGCCTCCCCATGCTGAGGATATCAGCCCCCAGCTGCCTAGTTGTACCTGGCTGGAAACCAAAAATACAGCGAAGCTCCACATCTTTTTTTTTTATTATTTGAAAAAATAATTTTTTAAAAAAGGGCTCCACTCTATTTTGATTACCAGCCAGGTACAACTAGCCAGCTGGGAGTGGGTGGCAGCCTGTACTTGGTCCACTGCTCAATGTTCATTGTGTATTAAAAAGTTAGCCCTAGGAACTGTGTCATAGTTGATGCAGGAAGACCCCAACACAAGGGTCTCCAATGACAAATATTACTGATGTTACATTGTTAGGATGTTGTTGACCATGAAGTACATGTGTCAGAAGCAAGAGTAGGATAGAAACGCAAGAAGAAGGAATTTAGGTCAGCTTGCTGTCATCTGGAGGGATTAGAACCAGTGGAGAAATCCAATCCTTGTTAATTTAATCAAAATAAGCCAATCTGTATTTGTCGTAGAGGGGTGTTTACATCTATCTGTGATGATTGCCACAGCAAAACTAAAAACAAGCCCTGACATCACACAAGCAGCAGGGATGGACAGCATCTCTAAGGCAAATGAGGAGAGGTCGGGCCAAGTTTTCAGCTTGGACAGCCAATAATTAAAGGGAACTGAAGCATTAGAAAGAACGCTGGTATATTCACTTAAGTACTCATTGATCATGTTGTTCAACTTCTCCTTCCTTGGCGTTGTTAAAGGCACAGATGACACTTACTGATGTGCTGCTTTATTGAAAATGGACCAGTTTGTGTACATTTTCCCCCACCTGTTGTGCCTGGCCTGCATGTCTCTCCACAGTAATTCTTACTGTTGAAAAGAGCCAATACCTCTACCATCAGCATTGTCTGAGAGTGATGTTTTCAGCAACTGATCTACAACGGCCCTCTTGAAGGATTCCATTGTGCAACTCTTTGGTTAATCCAAAAGGAGAGAAGGAAATTTCTCCTTGTACCGCAGGTCAAAAAAGGTGGCCAACTGGAATTGGTTGGTCGCAAAATGTGTATCAAGCAAGTGTCTCGGGGCAGACATTTACACATGCACTATGCCATGTGGACCAAGCTGCAAACAAGCAAATGTTCTGTGTCCTCACCAGGAGGAACTATAGCCATCCTCTCTTTACGCTGTCTCGCCTCCTCCTCCACCTCCTCCTCTCTAGCTCATCCATACTGGACAGACATGAAGCTGGGGTTGGGAGTCCCCTCTGTAGCATTGGGAGTCCCCTTGGTAGAACAGAAAAGCAAGTCCCTCCTTATCCTCCTCTTCATTATCACTCAATGTTGCCTGAGATTATTGGCTGGGTAGTGTAAGTGACCCTCCCCATGGCCGTAGGGTACCCGGCCCCGGGCGTTGATTCACGGGGGAAAGTCACTGGGGCCTGTTCCTAGTCCCGTGGCCCTGGTGGTCGCTGAAAAGAGTCAATAAAAATAATAAAAATAGTTTGTGATGCCACCCACGGTTCCGATAATATTACCGGTGCTGCGGGACAGTCCTCCGGGGTGATGGTGGAGCAGCAAGATGGTTACGCTCCCCGTAGGTGGAGTGGGATCCCTGGGGCAGTTGTAATAGTTTATGTACAGTATTTACACAGGGAGGCAGCTTACCACACCGCACAGTCACTCGTCCTTTCCAATGCAGCAAGTGTGCGGCTCATCAGGCGCAGGCAAATAAAGTATGTCACACAGTCTCTAACTCTGCATGGGTTTTACTGGCAGTACTTCAGACAAGTTACAGATGGTACAGTCTTTCAGGTCTTTCTGGCCTCGATAGTCACCAGGGAAATGGGATGACTCACTTAGGACCCTCGGTGGTGTGCCTGCCGTTCCTTTCCAGTCCCTTCACAGTTCCCCAGTACCAAAAGGCCCAGTCACTACTACTTCTTGAAGAAACCTGTTCTTGCGCTACACCAGCATGTCAGAGACAACATCACCGCTTCCTTGAGAAATTCTGTGTGTCAGAGGGTGCATTTCACCACTGACACTTAGAAGACTAAGCATGGCCATGGGTGTTGTATGTTGCTGACTGGGCACTGGGTGACTCTAGTGGCTGCTGGGGAAGGGGCTTCTGTACAAGTCTTGACAAACCCACAGCTTAGGGGTACAACCTCTGTATCTACCAGTCCCTACATTGCTTTTGCCTCCTGCACCTTCTCTTGGGCCTCCACCAGTGCCCAAAACCTCTTCCTTAATGTGACACGTGTTCCAACTGTGCAGAAGCAATCCTGAACACCTTCCTTACTTTGCTGCCAGCAGGGCTCAATGCCATCAGGCAGTGTTTACGTTAAAATGACTGGGAAATGTGAGTTACACAGCGGAGTAGTTGTGGTCAGCTTTGGAGACCAAGTTTGATCAATGGCTGTCTCCACTGAACCTGCAGCCAGGGAAGACCGTGTGCGACAATGCCAGGCAAGGTCACACACGGGCCTTGCATGGCTCACCTCATGAACCTGGTTGTCCAGCAATTTCTAGCCCACTATCCCAGCCTATATGCGCTGCTGCAGAGGGCACGGTCGCTGTGTGCTCACGTCTGCTGTTCATACCCCACGTCTCAATGAATTGCATCGCTACAGACGTCTTTCAGCCTGTTGATTAACTGCCTGATACGAGATGTGCCAACTTGATGGAATGCCACTCTGCACATATTGCAGCGACTGTGGCAGCAGCAACGAGCCCTGGTGCAGTATGTCATGACGTGTAGCCTGGGCCAATGCAATCCTGAGGTGGGGCAAATCATGCTGCTAGAGTGGTTACAGATCAAGGACCTCTGCACCCTTCTGCACACTTTTAAAATGGCTACTAATTTGTGTTGCATTAATGATGCCATTATCAGCATGACTATTCCTGTCATCTACATGTTGGAGCACACTTTGACTAGTATGAGGAGTCAGGTGGTAGTCTAAGAGGAAGAGCAGGAAGTAGAGGAGGAGTCATATGCTGAAGGAATAGCAATATTTGCAAAGTCGGGACTGTCATCAGCACAGAGGCGGGTGGCATAGGAGGGTGGAGTGGAGGGATCGATGAGCGCTCATGTTAGCAGCCAAACAGTTGATGAAGGTGCATGAGCCAACGAAGATATGAACGGTGAAGAGGAGTTGGTCAAGGAAGACTAAGCAGATGAGGGAGATATTGGTCATGTTTCTGTTGTGTGAGGTTGACGGGAGAGGGCCGAGGAAGTAAGTGAGAATGCTACCCCGCCGCCACCAACGCAACAAGGACTTGGGCCTCAGTATGCGCAAGACACATGGATACCTTATTGCTGCACTATTTGCAACATGATCCCTGGATTGTTAGGATTCAAAGTAATGCCGACTACTGGGTTGCCACACTTAGATCCCAAGTACAAAGGTAAATTTGGCCAAATGCTTCCCACCCTGGAAAGGGACGTATGCATGCTGGAGGTCAAAAGAAGTTTTTAGACAAGCTTAGTACTGCTTTTCCCCAAAACACCAGTGGCGAGCATAGTGCACATCACAGTTCTACGCTTCCCACCTAGGGATCATCAAGTCATCATCACAGAAGTGTTACCAGCAGTAGTGTATCTGTTTCTGAATCAATTTCTGAAAGTTGTTTAACCATTTTTTTACACCATCCTTTGCAACGCCAGACGAGAAGGCAAATCTGACACATAGTGAACGCCTAGAGAGAATGGTGAAGGAGTATCCACAGCTCAATGTCAATGCCATAACTGTGGAGCTGGACCCTTGTGCATTTTGGGCTTCAATATTGGAAAAGTGGTCTGAGCTCGCCACTCATGCCTTGGAGATTTTTTCATGAACGGCAGCCAGCGTTCTCTCAGAATGTGTCATCAGTGCTGTTAGTGGTGTCCTAATGGATACAACTGTCCACTGACAGTATAAACCACCTATTGTTTATCAAGATGAACAAGTTATGGATCTCCAATGACTTTTCCACCCCAGTATCAGACTGGAAACACTAGGCGCTGATGTACTTTTCAGTCTCCTGCGTTAATCTCCCCATTACAATATTTTTACTCTGGGGAAATTGTTGCCACTTTAATGGTGGCTGTGCTTAATTTTTTTGAAAAGTGGGGACTCTTGTTAGGGTCTCCTGCACCAGATCCTAAATGATCAACCTTGAAATGATGGGCCAAGACCTCCTGCCTTGCTGCTATTGTGGCCCAATACATACTATTTCAAAGTATACCACTTTGCCGTGGTGTGAGACAAATTTTTGGAAAAGTGTGGAACTTTGTTAGGGTCTCTTTGCTGTGTGGTGCAACACTTCAGCAGGGTTCTCTGAGCACAAACCTACTCCTGACACTCCTGCACCTCTTTATGTATATATTGAACCTTTTTGTCTGTAAAACCAGTGATTGCCAAATTTTCTGTATTCACATCTAACATTTTTGGGGGCGTAAAAGCAGTGTTTGGAAAATCTCCCTTAATATCGGCTTTAACTGTTTTTGGGCATATAATGAGGTTTTGCCAAATCAGCTGTATTCACATCCACAGGTTTTTGTTTACTTAAAAGAATTGTTTGATAAACCTCCCCTGACCACTAGACCTATGCCGGTCACTGACCCACCTGAATCCTCTTCTTATAATAGTCCATGAAACTGTTACTTGTGCCACCTGAGTGTGGCGGGGCATAAAATTGACTGAAGAGATTACATGATGTTTGAGGCCATCCTGCCCACTAAACCTGTACAGGTCACTGACCCACCTGAATCCTCTTCTCATAGTAGTCCATAAAGCTGTTACTCGTGCCACCTAAGTGTGGTGGGGCTTAAAATTGACTGAAAGGGTTGCATGATTTATTAGGACCCCCTTCCCAATGGGCCTATACAATCAACTAATCGAGCTGACTAATTTTTGTTGGTAATATGGTAGTATTCAATAAAACTGATCGATGTACCATTTGAATGTGGCGGGGCTTGACTGGAGCGGTTGCATGACTTATGATGGCCCCCTGACCATAAAGTCTATACATGTGACTGGCCTAGCTGACTAATTTTTTCAGTGATACTCCACAAAATTTATAGTTGTGCCAACTGAGGGTGGCGGAGCATACTATTGACTGAAGCGGTTGCAGGAGGTTTGAGGGCATCCTGCCCACTAGACTTAGGCTGTGGTCACACATAAACCCAGGATCTGTTTTTGGCATCGTTTTTTTCACTTTTTTTTTCCAAGTCCAAAAACTGATGCTAATAATGGATCCTGGATTTAAGTGTGACTGCATTTGTAAAAAACGCATGCATTTTTTTACTGCACCCAAAAATTCTGCTAGCATGCTTTTTTTTAACATGGGGCCTTATAGGAAACGCATGTGTCAACGCATGGTAGATAAAGACACCATGCGTTAACGCATGCGTTTTTGCATGTGTTTTTGGGAAAAAATGACTAAGTCCAAAAAATGTTCAAGGGCCCAGGAGGCACAAAATGAAGCCAAGGAAAATCGGATTTGGCATGGAAAACACTTCCAAAAACAGATTGGCATGTGTGACCCTAGCCTTATACAGGTCAATAACCCACCTGAATCTGACTTCCTATTGTAATGAAGCTGATACAGTGTGCTCGAGGAGACCATAGTTTTCCTCCACTACCATAAATATAAATCCTAATCCTACTCTGCACGGATCATCAGACAAATCTGCTAGCCTTTCGGTCTGCTGGAATAGGGCTTACATGTTGCTGTGGCTGTTCTCTGCTCGTATCACTGACTACTATGGCTAGAAATTCTAAATGAATCAGCTTTGTGTGAAACCTCCTAAGTGACAGGAATAACACTTTAGATACTTGTGTGCTGGAGATCACAAACAAAACAGTGCAACATTTCCAACATTCACAGCATTTTTATATATAATACACACTTCACACTCTGTGGGCATCACAACACACTGGTGATGAATGGCAATGCACACTCTAAGGTCATGATGTCCAAACATGCATCTAAGGCTGGGGTCACACATAGAAATCCGTTTTTGGAAGTGATTTCCATGACCAATCCGTTTTTTTTGGGGTGCTTTTTGAGCCTCCTACACCCCTGGACGTTTTTTAGACTTAGTCATTTTTTCATTTTTTTCATTAAAAACGGACATGCGTTAACGCAGGTGCCTATATGTGCCATGCGCTTCCCACAGGGCCCCATGTTAAAAAAACGCATGCGTTTTTTAACTGATGCCAAAAACGTTGCCAGCAACGTTTTTGGCTCAAAAACAGACATAGCAATGCTTTGAGATCCAGAAAAAAACAGACAGGGTGTTTATTACATCCAATCCGTTTTTCTGTCAGTTTTTGGACTTAGAAAAAAAAATTGCCAAAAATGAAGCCAAAAACGGACCAAGAGCTTATGTGTGACCCTAGCCTGAGCCTAAACAGAGCAGGGGCGTAGGTAGACAGCTGAGAACAGGAGCTACATTGTCAAGGACATGTCCATTTATTAGGCTTTGGAATCAGAAGACCTCAAAGCATAAATAATAGCTTTTTAAGGGAAACCAGGGCTCATTTAATTTGTCAGTTGCATATTGGTCCCTTCATATTATTTTCCCTTCTATTTTTTTTTTCACTAAATAGGTGGAAATACTTCTGTCGAGCCCCAGGCTTTGGGGTACTCGGGTATCAGGCTCCAAGGGATTAACACTCCTGTGTCACGGGGAGTGGTGGCTGTGCCTGATCCCGTGTCCTGAGGGACTTCTTTGAAAAGGGGGTTATATTTACAGGGGATTTTATATACAATTGTGACGCCACCTGTAGTTTCTGGTGATGGGTCACCGCACCGCCACAGTCCGCCGGAGGTAGATGGTAGTGCGGCTTAGTTGGCAAAGTCCTCTACAGGTAGGGCTGGACCAAGGGGCAGCGTTCCTGTAAAGGGAACAAGTTCATGCAGAAGAAACACAAGCAGAAGTGATGTCACTTTTCTCCCGGGTACTTTACTGTTGGTTGTAGCAGCAGCGGTTACAGTTAACTGTTCAGCACTTGAGATGTTACAAGAATAGGTAGCTTAACGGGGGGCTGCAAGTGGATCCCAGGTGGTATGGTGGAACCCTTGGTGTACCTTCGTTAACTAACCCGTGTCCATTCTTCCTCGCTTTGGATTGATCTATACCCAGTAGCTCTATGTAGGTAGTACCAGGAGTCCCCTTCCTTGTTGGTGAGGAAGCAGGCAGACCTCTCGATAGCAGGGTGCTGTGGCTAATGATCAAGTCCCAGCAGCCGGTTGCCAACTGCAAGCTGGACTTGGCCAGTTCCTAGGCCCGGCGTTCCCCTGGTTGTACTGGAGTATCCCCTGCCTGGAGTATGGACGCTCCATGCTGAGGATCTCCCTTTCTCTCTAGGGCCCATACTTCTCTTGTCGGCCACCCTCTTTCAAGACCTCCTCAAGGTCCCTTCTTCTCTCCTCCGGTGCGGCTTGTAACTGACCCGGTGTGACCTTCCTCCTCGTTCCACTTAGCTGATCTTTCCTTCCTAATACCTTTCCTCTTCATCCATCTCCTCCTGGTCCCTCAGCCGAGAGACCTTAAGCTCAAGACTTAGAGGAAAAGACGTAATTGTTCCCCCTAGAGGTGAATTTATTCCCTCCCAGGTAACCTCCCACCTTAAACTGATGTGGGAGTGCTGGGAATGGGTCCCACCCACCATCCTAGGGTCCACCTGCAGCTGGAGCATTTACACCTCTTTTACGGGTGTAATACTCCTCTGTGACGCCTGCATTTGCGGGACGCCACACTTCCAAGCCAATACAAAACCCTTGGAAGGCCACACCGTTATTCATGTTTACCATTAAGAAACAGATATATGAGATACAGATTCAAAATGGAACATATTGGAATCCTTCCTATTTGCATCCATGCATCATTGAAGTCCATAGACTTAAATGGCTTTGTCTAATCCATAAATTGGACAATAGAAGATGTGCTAAGGTTCACGGATCTCACTCTCTGATCTATGATTTTAATACAGTAGATGTAAAAATACATATCTTTTTGGCTATACACATCATTGTGACTTTTACCATCCAAGAGACTAAATTTTTTTCTCAGTTTTCTTTGGACACTAATTGCTTCCTATTTGCATTAGTTTGCTCTTGATCCCATTTTTATTTTCTTTGCTGAAGCGGAAAGGCTATCTGAACTTTTTTACCCATTGACTCTGAACAATATATCAGTTAACAATGGATGAAACTAGAATGGAAAACTAAAGTACAAAGTCTGTCTTATCTTTCGGGAATAGGACGTGCTCTGAATTCCACAGACCGGATCCATTTTTAGAAGTGATGTTTGTATGGATCAATAGATCAATGAAACTCTAAATATTGGAGTGCTGTCCAAGAAAAAATCAAACAACACTCGTAGGAGTCAGATGTGATTGTAGAGTCAAGCTGCTGCTGCTGCAAGCCCCAGGCTAAAATTTACCAGTTAGCCTATTTACCTTAGGGCCCTTTCACATCAGCGTTTTTTTCAAATCGCGGCAGATGCGGTGAAAAAACCGCATCTGCCGCGATTACCGCATACCGGCTGCACTTGCGGCGCGGTTGCGGTTTTGCCATGCAAAGTATAGGCGGACTTGCGGCAGGTGCGGCAAGTGCGGTTTTGCACTTGCGGCAGGTGCGGCCGCGAAAAAAAAATGTGGCTGACCGCGTTTTTTTTTCGCGGCCGCACCTGCCGCAAGTGCAAAACCGCACTTGCCGCACCTGCCGCAAGTCCGCCTATACTTTGCATGGCAAAAACCGCAACCGCGCCGCAAGTGCAGCCGGTATGCGGTAATCGCGGCAGATGCGTTTTTTTCACCGCATCTGCCGCGATTTGAAAAAAACGCTGATGTGAAAGGGCCCTAGATGTTTGTTTTAACATTATTAGGAGCAAAAATTCCGAAAAGCAATATTGTTGAGTCCAGTTTGCTTAACTATTTTTATTTGCTGGTCTTGTGAATAGTACTTGTTACTTACACATATTCTGGTAGAGAACGAGTAGAGGAGGGCTCATTCCACTCATCTCTGGAATTGATGTCTCGGGGTTCTACATAGTCTCGGATGTTGGGAAGACGAGGAACCACACAACAACTTAAGGCGCTGCGGTAGATATTCATACCACGAACAGCATACCACTCACGTGTTGTTTCATCATAACATTCAACATCGTTTGTGGTGGTAAATCCATTGAATCCTCCCATAACAAACAGACGGTCATCAACTATTTCTATTCCAAAGTTGCTACGTGGTGTAAACATGCTTGGCACCACATGCCAAGTGTTGTCTGCAGGGTTGTAAGCCTCCGCACTTCTCAGGCGATTCACTCCATCAAAAACCTCCAACCTGAAAAATATAAAATAAAGAACATTTAAGTATTAAGAGACAAGGCTAGGACACATTTTTCATACATAGTCGTGAGTGATGAGGAAATGGACTCCCATATTCAAACAGCTATTCTTCCTCTTCTCAAATATAACCCCATTGGCATAGTTTGACTGAGTCATGGGGCCCAAAAGGGGGTGGAGCACACTGTGGCTTTTTAGGTCAGTATGAATGATTATAGCTAGCTAGAAAAAGAATATAACATGCCCAAATGACTCTATTTTATAATTTAAGTCCCTACAGAATTGTATCTGTGGATTTATTGTCTATTTGAAAAGCAATAGTGTACACTAAGGAAATTATACAGTATACAATTCTATTCTTACCACAGCAGATTCAGGTCAGACGACCATTACACTCAGTGCTGTGTGCAGCTTTGCCCAGGTTATAAATGAAGGCATCATGAATGCAGGACACCAGCCCCAATCACTAGCAACCTCCTTTCTCACAGAGGGAGTGACCACCGGTTGTCCTGCAAACAAGAATGGGACTCACATAGGGCGCTGTTCACACAGGTTTGCATAGTGTATGCCCAGCCTCTTACATTAACCCCTATCTCAGAAGGCAGGCTGTTATGGCATTCAACACTATTACCTGCTGGAACAACTGCACCCATACGGGAGCCATGTAGTGGCTCACAAGCTTAAGTGTTTTGGAATAAAAGACAAACCAATACCCCACAATTTGTTGTTAGTATACAATGCTAACAAAGCATAGTACTGTTATTTCATAAAAGCTGGCAGAATTACATTGAAATGAAAAGCAACATATCTCAAAATGGAGGAGACAAACAACAATGTTCCCAAAACTGAACTTATTCAAATGATAAAGGAACATCCAGGGCTGTTGATACTCTTTTTCTTTCTTATTTTTTCATTTTTTTTGAAGAAAGGGTCTAGTTATACAAAGTCTTGATAGCCCAATCAATCCCTGTATGAGTGACATATGTGCCATGTGACGCTGGTACAGTATGCCAGGTCCCTGTCTGACAACGTATTAGGCTGGTTTCACACTACGGATTTTTCAAATCCGATGCTGTCCGATCAAAATCGGACAGCATCGGATCCGAATTTGGCCGCATGCAGCCCTATGGGCATCGGACCGAATCGGATGTGCACTAAATGCCATCCGATTTGGTCCGATCCGATTCTGTCCGATTTTTGCACCGAAATATAAAATCGGACCAAATCGGATGGCATTTAGTGCACATCCGATTTGGTCGATCAATTTAGCATAGGGCCCTATGGAGCAGGGTCCGAGGAAACATCGGATGTCTCCTCGGACCCGATTTTACTGTACTGAGCATGCTCAGTACAGTAAAACTGCTCCTAACTGGAAGGCAGGGGTTAAAAAAAAATAAAAAAATGTTACGCTCACCTCTTCCCGAGCTCCGCCGTCTCCAGCCATCTTCCTGCAGGCTCCCGGTGGCTCCCGCAGGCTCCCGGTGTCTGCAGAGGTCTTCTACTGTAGTACAGGACCTGCGGTGATGTCACACGTGACAGCAGGTTACCATGGTGTAACCTGTTGTCACGTGACTGTGACATCACCGCAGGTCCTGAACTACAGTAAAAGACCTTTGCAGACATCGGGAGCCTGCGGGAGCCACCGGAGCCTGCAGGAAGACGGCTGGAGACGGCGGGGGCTCGGGGAGAGGTGAGCATAAAATGTTTTTTGTTTTTTATTCTGGAGGACAGGGGAAAGGAGGGGGAGTACTAGGGGACGTGAGGGGGCCACAACGGGGACGTGAGGGGGCCAAACAGGGGAGAAGAGGGGGGGACACAGGGGACATGAGGGGGCCACAGAGGGGAGAAGAGGGGGGGGGCACACACACAGGGGTGAAGAGGGGGAAAAAGAGGGGTGATGAGGGGGACATACAGGGGAGATGAGGGGGAGCACCAGGGGAGAACAGCTGTGACAGCTGACAGCAACTGATCCTGCAGAATGTCGGATCGGATGCCTATTTGGCATCTGACTGCAGGGATCAGTTTAGATCCGATGCTGTCCGATATATATCGGACAGCATCGGATTTTAAAAAATCGTTATGTGAAAGTAGCCTTAACCGAAATATGTGAAGAGCACTACGGTTAATAGGAAGACGTGGTAGCGATGGAAACATTCCCTAATGCAGAGACCAAGTTTATCAGGACATACTAGTGCATCTCAATGAATTAGGATATCATCATAAATCAGTGTCTTATTGCCATGCTTCTGGGAGCCTTGAAACACATTGACTAATAAATCAATATTATATTCACCCTGTGATGCCTCATGGAATATGGCAGCGTGGTTTGTAATCCTTCATCCTCCCTATATTAATTTTGTGAAATAATGACCTTAGTGTTTTCATGGGCTGTAAGCCATAATCATCAACATTAACAGAAATAAACACTTGATATAGATCACTCTGTGTGTAATGACTCTATATAGTATATACAAATCTGCTGCCCTCACTAGATAATTCTTCCCCAACCCTCCCCTGGTTGTTTTTATCATTTATTTCTATTCATGGTAAGATCTTTGGTTCTCTGTTTTTCCGGTACAACACTAAAGCGTTATATAGGCCCACTTGGAGTAAGTGTACCGCAAGTTTTTTGTACCATATAAGGGCCCTTTCACATCAGCGTTTTTTTAAATTTGCGGCAGATGCGGTGAAAAAACCGCATCTGCCGCAACTGCCGCATAACGGTTCCACTTGCGGCACGGTTGCGGTTTTTTCCATAGGAAGTATAGGGGGACTTGCGGCAGATGCGGCAAGTGCGGTATTGCACTTGCGGCAGGTGCGGCAGAGAAAAAAACCGCAGTAAGCCGCGGTTTTTTTCTCTGCCGCACCTGCCGCAAGTGCAATACCGCACTTGCCGCATCTGCCGCAAGTCCCCCTATACTTCCTATGGAAAAAAACGCAACCGTGCCGCAAGTGGAACCGTTATGCGGCAGTTGCGGCAGATGCGGTTTTTTCACCGCATCTGCCGCAAATTTTAAAAAAACGCTGATGTGAAAGGGCCCTAAGTGACTTGCAATCAGCATTGTAGGGTTGTAGAATTTGGTCCGCAAAATAATTAATCTGTCCTGTTATCCAGTACACAGCAGGCTTCTGGACACTAGAGCTTTCCCCTTGTACAGAAATCCGGCTGCTTCTATCAGTATGAATTGATGTTAAATTAAAGGCGACCTAACATTTAACAAGACACATATTCTCATTACACAGCACCTTCATTTTGCCTGCCTTCTTGGTGGCAAGGGTCTTGGGCAAACGTTCTTTGATTCTAGCATATGGTGCCACTGGCAGAGAGACACCAGAAAAAGGGAATATTTGTCATAAAAATAATTTATGAGGGGTCTGATTCTGTAAAGTTGGTCATGGCTGGGTTCATTGGAAAGATGGCAATTGGCGTTTTCTACAAATTGTAGGAATCGCAGAATGCTTTTAAATTGTCGCCTGCCCATTACTCCTCTGTACATAGGGGTATCATACAGTATGTCAGATGACCAAGAAGATCAGAGGGTGGTTTTTTATTAGACCCATGTTGAGAAGCAGGCCAAAAACGTTTAAAATTTCCACCGCATCAACGAATCTCCAGTTACTAGTACTTTTGGAGTAGTAGAAAGTGGAGTGAGCAGCAATGAATTGAGCAGCATATGAATTGGTCTGCATAACCATTAAATTGAAATTTTCTTCAGAGAGGAAAATGTAAAAAACTATGTCCCTAAACACAGTACCCACCATATGGGGGCATGCAGACCCAAACGCAGTGCAACGCAGCACATACTTATGAGAACGCAGCGGAGAATCTCCGCATGCGTTCACATTAGTATGGTGCCCGGGCAGCCAATCAGCTGTCTCTGATGGCGGCCGGCAGGAGGAGAACAGCAGCAGAGATCTCCTCCTCCCGGCCACAACTGATCTCCCGCTGGTGTCAGCGCGGGAGATTTGAAGATACAGCTGATCTGACAGCTGTTTAAATCTCCCGCGCCTACACCGAATAGGGTGATATCGGTGCAGGAGATATGAAACAGCTGATCGCTGTCTCAAATCTCCCGCACCAACATCACCTATTCGGTGTAGGCGCGGGAGATTTAAACAGCTGTCTGATCAGCTGTTTCTCCCAGCTCTCCCCGCTGACACCGGCAGGAGAGCAGCGGCAGCTGTAGCTGATCTCCCGATGGCCGCTGGTTATCACCGGCGGCCACCGGCAGAGGTTTCAATGTTATCCGCAGCGTTCTCCTGCGCTGTCATGTGGAGGACACTGCAGATCCATTGACTTCAATGCATTGTTTGTGCGCTTGCGGGCGCTTGCGGATAAAACAAGCGCCCGCAAGGTACAAAAAAATGGAACATGCTGCGTTTGGAGTGCGGTCGGAGGGTGCATAAATGATGCCCATCTGAACGCAAATGCGGCCAAACACAGCCATACGCAGGCACATGCGTTCCCATGTTAAACATAGGAACACATGTGCGCAAGCGTATTGCTGCGTTCGGTGCGCTGCGTTCAAACGCAAATGTGAAGGCACCCTAATAGAAGTAAATTCTAACATGCATTGTATGATTCCATGGACGTCCAATCATTCTCAGTGGCACTAGTGCATTTTATCGACTGCAGCAGAGGACTCATCATCACTAGTGTTAGTGGAGGGGGATGAGCTTAGTAAGATCTTTTTGTCTTTCTTTGGAGCTTGATTGGGAATGCTTATCCACCATCTGCTTACACCCTTTTATCACTTCTCTGCCATCCACGTTCAAGGGGATTAACTACAGTACTATGAGTTGTAAACTATTTGATTATGGTGCGTACTATGTACAAAGGAACAACAAAATCTCTGGAGATGAACTTGTAACCTTTAAGGTACCGTCACACGGGGGGATATCGCCGGCGATGTTGCGGGCGATCTCATGAACGCGCACATCACTGCAGCATCGCTGGTGCAACGTCACATGTAGCAATATCACCGTCAACCCAGGTCGAACAGGCGATTCCGGAATCGCCTGAAACAATCCTGAAGCGATGTTGGCTTTTCAGATCGCCGTGTCACACAGCACCACCTCCCCGTCAATGTGGCATACAGAATTGATTGCCTGAGCACAGACATCGCCTGTGCCATTGATATCTCCGCGTCACACGGCAGTAGCCATACAGATCGCTCAAGCTACATTGCCTAATTTCCCGACACTGTTGGGAAATCTCTGAACTCAGAAACAGGTTTATTCGCCTTTTCCGTTGCCTTGTTAAAACGCGGCACTCCCAGGGATGTCGCTTCAACACCGCCTGAAAAAAAGGAAGATCTCGGCAACATCCCCCGGCGATATCTCCCCGTGTGAGGGTACCTTTAGATTGTTGTATTTTCAACAATTTTGGTTCTCAATTCTCAAGATATTTTCTTTTGTCTTTCTGTTCTCCATGCTTAGTATAGAAAACCCCACACACACAAAGCAAAAATTGAGTCAATTCTCCCTAAAAAATGAAAATGAAGAAAGAAAAATCTCACCACACTGAGGTATTTCAAAGCTTCAGGTCCCATCATGGAAAGGGCCCGTCCTTGATGTCTTGCGAGCAGACCATCCAAATATGATTTGTGGAAAAGGAAAAGGCACTTCATACCCAAACAACATAAACCTCCAAACTGCTTGATTATTAATCCTTTATTAAAAAGATGGAATACAGCTACATTATTCAAAGACAACTGGGTGTTTTTTTGGCACTACGCGCCCTTATAATGGTTTAAAAAGATTTTGGTCCAGCTCAAATTTTGGGGGGGTTTTTGTGAAATTATGTTCAATATGCCTCTTTTTTTCATTTTTTGTTGTTCCAATACACATAAAGGAAAAGAACATATTTTAAAAAGGGGGGAGGCACACTGGCGCAAAAAACGCGCGAGTGGGAATGCCCTTTTAAAAAAACGCATTGCACTCGGGCCTGTATCTTTAAATGATACAGGTCACACCAAGCGAGTTTTTTACGCATTACACTCCTTTGCGAGGGGAATGTGAGTGCAATC
>JARQOC010000005.1:505351209-505367669 GCA_033576535.1 Allobates femoralis
AATAAAAGAATTTTAAATGCATGAAGAAACTGGGTGCTGGATATCCTGATTTAATTACTGGTTACAGCAGATGACGATACAACTTCTTTGAGGCAGATTTATTGACAGGCTTTGAACATCAGATAATGGAAATTAGGCTTATGAAGCGTGCATAACAACAAGTCCATAATGTGTCTAGGTTGAAGCCCAATACTGGCACTAGGGAAATGATTCCACTCCACTAGGGCCGTGTCTCCTAATGAGCCTCCAAACTCCAAATCCTGCTCACCTTAATTATGTGCAGGGCTAAAATTCCCATCTCCATTGTGGGTGACTTACTGCTAACTGAGTATTCCTTCTATGTCCACAATATGCTTGCAATTAGACTGTGCACTCTAGGGGACCATAGTTTTCCTCCACTACCATAAGTATAAGTCCTTATTCTGCCCTGCAGGAATCATCAGACATGCCTGCTAGCCATTTGGTCTGCTGGAATAGGGCTTACATGTTGCTGTGGCTGCTCTCTGCTCGTATCACTGACTACTATGGCTAGAAATTCTAAATGAATCAACTTTGTGTTAAACCTCCTAATTGATGGGAATAGCACTTTAGGTACGTGTGTGTGTGTGTGTCTGTGTGCGTGTGTGTGCTGCAAATCACAAACAAAACAGTGCAACATTTCCAATATCACAGCATTTATGTACTTAATACACACTTCACACTCTGTGGGGCATCACAACATATTTCTGATGAATGGCAATGCACACTCTAACATCATGATATCCAAACATGCATCCAGGCCTAAGCAAAGCAACCTAGCCCGGGTTAGCCCCCCCTTATAGAGAATTTGGGTATAAAATGTTTCCATTCGTTAGATCTTTGTTAGATCCGGTTTGATCAACCAAAACTAACGTTAGATCTCCTCTACAAAATGAGATATTAAGGATCTTTTTCAGGGGGGGTAACCCGTAGCTAGCCCCCCCTCTTTTGAAATTGCCCGTTTTTTCGATGGATTCTAATAGATATTCGTTAGATCCGGTTTGATCAGCAAAAATTAACGATAGATCTCCTTTCGTTCCCGAGATATTGGGGGTCTAAGGTGGGGGGTTGGGTACGGGTTAGCCCCCCTCTTTTGAAATTGCCCGTTTTTTTCGATGGATTCTGATAGATATTCATTAGATCCGGTTTGATCAGCAAAAATTAACGTTAGATCTCCTTTGGTTCCCGAGATATTGGGGGTCAAAGGTGGGGGGTTGGGTACGGGTTAGCCCCCCTCTTTTGAAATTGCCCAATTTTTGGGCTGAAAAACTCGGCTTATATGCGAGTATATACGGTAGTTTAATATTTATTCCACAGGGTAAATGCCATAAAAAAATTTTAAAAAAGCCTGAATTTCTATTTTTTTCACTGTTTGAGTCACAAAAAGAAGTCATAAAACGCGATCAACAAATCGAATATGCCCCAAAATGGTCAGAATAAAAACTACAACTCTTCCCGCAAAAAATGAGGCATCCCACTGCTTCGTAGTCAGAAAAATAAAAGCGCTATGGGGCTGCGCATGCGGCGAGGCAACATCCTCTGTCATTATTTAAAAAAAAAACGTTTTACTTTTTAAAAGTAGTAAAAAAAAAAAAGTCATAAATTTTGTATGGGTGTGTCCGACCTGACCCGGAGAATAAAGGTGTTCTGTTACTTTTACCGTACGGGAAATTAACTAATAATAAAACTCAAAAAACATTAACGTAATAAATTTTTTTTTAAATTCTCCCTCTCCTAAAAATAAATAAAAGTTATACAAAACATTATATGCACCCAAAGTGGTGCAAAGGAAAAATACAACTTGCTATGCAAAAAACAAGCCCCCCCCACACTTTGAAATGTGCCTTTTTTTTAAGGATTCAGATATTCGCTAGATCCGTTTGAGCAGCGGCGACTTCGGCGTGGGCGAATTGTGGGCAGCATCAGGACTTCATTGGCGATGTGTCGCGGCGGGGGAAGGGGGGCAGTGTGCTGCGATGATTGTGAAGAGGAGGGCCTGTAGGCATCACGGGGGACGAGAATGACTCACTGACCGAACTTTTAGATCGTCCCACTCACTCGCCACCTCCTCACTTCACTCTCTCTGTTGGTGTCCCCCCAATGCTCTGTCCTTGGACTCCTCCTCTTCTCCATCTACACCTCAGGACCATTGCTCAAACCGGATCTAACGAATATCTATCAGAATCCATCGAAAAAACGGGCAATTTCAAAAGAGGGGGGGCTAACCCGTACCCAACCCCCCACCTTAGACCCCCAATATCTCGGGAACGAAAGGAGATCTAACGTTAATTTTTGCTGATCAAACCGGATCTAACGAATATCTATCAGAATCCATAGAAAAAACGGGCAATTTCAAAAGAGGGGGGGCTAGCTACGGGTTAGCCCCCCAATATCTCGGGAACGAAAGGAGATCTAACGTTAATTTTTGCTGATCAAACCGGATCTAACGAATATCTATTAGAATCCATCGAAAAAAACGGGCAATTTCAAAAGAGGGGGGGCTAGCTACGGGTTAGCCCCCCCCCAATATCTCGGGAACGAAAGGAGATCTAACGTTAATTTTTGCTGATCAAACCGGATCTAACGAATATCTATTAGAATCCATCGAAAAAATGGGCAATTTCAAAAGAGGGGGGGCTAGCTACGGGTTAGCCCCCCTGAAAAAGATCCTAAATATCTCATTTTGTAGAGGAGATCTAACGCTAGTTGTGGTTGATCCAACCGGATCTAACAAATATCTAACGAATGGAAACATTTTATACCCAAATTCTCTATAAGGGGGGGCTAACCCGGGCTAGGTCTGCCCTCCCCAGATTACACAAAGTGTGAATGCCCACGCAAGACCCCCAGTGGAAGGATTCCCCCCTTACGGTCCCCAATGTACGTTTCTTCTCTTTATATCATAGCTTCATCAGGGGGAGTTCCCCGTAGTGGGGCGCCTATTACTCGGCTGCACACAGTTCTTGCATAAGACAGATGGGTAAAACATAACTTTCTTTTCCTTGATTCCAAAAAAATCCAGAGCTCAGCACTAAAAATAGTAAGGTGCATTGGGACAGGAGAGTGATTCCTTAGATAGGAGCATGTATGATAAGCACTTTATGAGCACTTTATATATAACTAGTAAAAAGGCCCGATGCTATCGCATCGGGAGTGCGGTGACATCAAGATGGGGGCGGGCTCTTTGGCACTGGGGGCAGCAGCTGTCCCTTTACTCTGTGGGGCATCAGCAGGGGCAGTGTGGGGAGTGAGGGCATGTGGGGGGTATGAGGGGTGAGCAGGGGCAGTGTGAGTGGGGAGGTGAAAGGGGTAAACAGTGGCAGTATGGGAGAGTGGGGGCTGTGCACGGACAGTGTGGGGTGAGTGGGGGCATGAGCAGGGGCAGTGTGGGTGAGTGGGAGGTTGAGCAGGGACAGTGTGGGTGATTGGGGCCAGTTGGGGGGGTGAGAGGGGTAAGCAGGGGCAGTGTGGGGGAGTAAGCAGGAGCAGTGTGGGTGAGTGGGGGCATGTGGGGGAGGTGAGAGGGGTAAGCAAGGACAGTGGGAGCATGAGGAGCAGGGGCAGTGTGGGGAGTGAGGGCATGTGGGGGGATAAGAGGGGTGAGCAGGGGCAGTGCAGGTGAGTGGGGGGGTAAGCAGGGGCAATGTAGGGAGTGAGGGCATACGAGGGGTAAGAGGGGTGAGGAGGGGAAGTGTGGGGGTAAGCAGGGGCAGAGTGGGGGGGCTAAGCAGGGGCAGTGTAGGTGAGTGGGGGCAGTGTGGGTGAGTAGGGGGGTAAGCAGGGGCAGTGTGGGGAGTGAGGGCAAAGGGGGGGAAAGAGGGGTGAGCAGGGGCAGTGTGGGGGTAAGCAGTGGCAGTGTGGGTGAGTGGGGGGTAAGCAGGGGCAGTGTGGTAGAGTGGGGGGGTAATGAGGGGCATGAGAAGGACAGTAGGGGGTGAGTAGCAGTAGGGTGCATGCTCCAGCTCAGCCTCACATTATTGTCCTTGCAGCATTGAGGTGGAAAATGGAATGGGCGAGGGAGACAGAGTTAACATAGGGGCATGATAATGGGCGTGGCTGAGAGGCACTGGTCTTATGTGGTGGGAGTGTCCTTGGTCACACCCATTATGACGTCATTTGTTAACTCCGTCCACCGCTGTGATGGAATGTCGGAGCTCAATGCAGCAAGGAGGAGAATGACGGGGTGAGCGGCGGGGGAGCGGTGGGCGGTGCGTGGACTGGGCAGTGGTGGGGGTTTGGGGGTTTATGTTGTCCGGCCCCAGATAATGAGCAGTTTTGCGTTTCCGGCGAGGAAGCGGCGGCTCACAATGGCGCATGCGCGCCATTGCTCGCAGCGACGCAAAGGATTCTGGAATAGCGGCACAGTGGCCGGAAGCGTAAAACTGGTGATTATGTATATAGATATAGAAGAGCAGATACATTAGCACTTCATAAGGTCCTAACCATTCTAACAGCACTTGCTATAGTGTGGTTATATTGAGCCTGGTAATCTGTGGATCAGGAGATCTGATATGTATTGGAATACCATTTACCCTGCATGTAACATGGGACGGTGTCTGTGTGCTTGACTGGATCTATTGCTGTGGACCCTGACAACATTTTATTGTAACCCAGTTTGTCATCTTGTTTGAGTAAAATAAAAAATGTATCTCCCTTTTTTTGCACTAAACTGTTCGGCTTGTGAAATGACTTCAATTTTGTGTAAGTAAAATCTCAAGGGTGCCTATAAATTGTCATTGGCCAGTCATCATTTTGTAATTTTTAAAACATTAAAGATGAAAATAATGTATTTATTTTCCTAATATACAAATGAAGTGTGTGATCTATAACGTTATGCCTTTTAGAGATCATTTGCTTAACTGCTCACAATAACAATAATTTTGACCAGGGGTGCCCAAACGTTTGCATTCCCCTGTATGCTGACTGGTTTTGTAGAATGAATCATCTGACAAACAACCTTTTATGCATGTATTATGGCAGCATAAATTACATGGGCGGTAAAAAACTTTGTATGCTACATTATATTTTACTAGATGTGGGCCCAATGCTATCGCATCGGGAGGGCAGTGACATCACGATAGAGCAGCCCTCTGGTGCTAGGGGCGGCGGCTGTCTCTCCCCTCTCCCACTGTGCTCTCTCCCAATGTATTTAAGTAAATGTATTAGATTGCCATATTCACACTTTATTATTAAATTTCCTGGTAAAAAATGTGTAGGGCTTTGCTGTATTTTGTCTTGCCAGCGCAGGTAAACCAAGCAGCTACTGGCTGCCAACCCCCGCTACCTGGTGTTACCTTCATTGGCAATGAAAAATACAGGGAATCTTGTATGCGCATGTCTGTGGGTGTGTATGTGCTTGAGTGTATGTGTGCGAGTACATGCGTGTTTGTGTATGCATGTGTGTGCATACTTCAGCGAGTGTTTACACGTGCATGTGTTTGTATATATGTGCATGTCTGTATGTGCGGACATTGTATTGTGTGTGTTTGTGTATATGGGGATATAATACTGTGTGTATGTATGTGTGTGTGTGTGTATGCTATCTGCATGTGGTTATGCACGGTCGTGTATGTGCTTGTGTGTGTATGTGCCTATGTTTGTGCTTGCGTGTGTATGTGTGTGAGTGCATGTGTGTATATGCGCATGCATGTGCGTGTGTGTATGAGAATGTGGGGACATTATACTGTGTGTGTATGCGTGTTTGTGTGTATGTGCGTGCTTGCATGTGTGTATGTGCGTGCATGTTTATGTGCATGTGGGAACATTCTACTGTGTGTAGATGTGTGTTTTTATGTGTGTGTATCTACACGTGTATATCTGCGTGTGTATGCACGGGTGTGTGTGGGTTTATTATACTGTGTGTGTTTGTATGTGCATGTTTGCATGTGTATATGTGCATGCACGTGAATGTGTGTGTGGGGACATTACACTGTGTGTGTATGTGTGTGCGCTAATGTGTGTATCTGCATGTATATATGCATGTGTTTGTGTGCGTGCGTATGTGTGTATGTGCATGTATATATATGTGTGTGTGTGCACATGCGTGTACGTGTGTGCTTGTGTGTGTATGTGGGGACATTATACTCCGTGTATGTATGTGTCTGTATGCGTGTGTTTGTGTGTAAGTGCTTGCATGTGTAAGTGTGTGGGGACATTATACTGTGTGTATATGTATGGCCTTGTTCACAAACACCAATGCTTTTTTTAGCACTTTGAAAAACTGATCAGTTTTTCTAAGGGTGCTTTCACACAGCGTTTTTCTGGGATCCGTGACTGTCCGTTGTAAAACGGACAGCCACGGATCCGATTTGGCCCCCATGTTAGTCTATGGGCACGGATTGGATCGGATTTGCCCTTAGTGGCATCCGATTTTTGTCGGATCCGATCCTACCCGATTTTTAGTAGTGCCCAAAATTGCAAACTGCTGTGATTTTGGGCACAGCGGGTCAAATCGGACCAAATGGATCCGACCTGATCCTCCCCAAATAACATAGGGCCTATGGAGCGGCGGACCGAGGAAACAGCTGATCATCCTTCGGCCCCCATTTTAGTGTACTGAGCATGCTCAGCACACTAAAATCGCTCTGTGCCATCTAATTTCACTTCTGCAATGTATATCCATACATTGCAGAAGTGACATCTAGTGAAAGAAAGGGTTAAAAATAAAAAAACTTTATTCTCACCTGTCCGGCGATCCAGCGATGCCTCCAGCGCTCGATGCTTCTAGGACCTGGCGTGATGTTATAGTCACATGACCGGTTACCGCAGTAACCAGTCATGTGACTGTGACATCACGCCAGGTCCTGTTGATCAGAAGAAGACAGCTGGAAGCGCCGAGGGACTCGTGGATGGGTGAGAATAAAGATTTCTTTTATTTTTTAAGGTCTGGAAAAGGGGGACAAAGAGGGGGTGAAAAAGGGGACAAAGAGGGGACGAAATAGGGGACAAAGAGGGGGAGAAAGAGGGGACAAAGAGGTCAAAGAGTGGACAAAGAGGGGGCAAAAGAGTGGGCGAAAGATGGGACAAAGAGAGAGCAGAGAGAGGAGGGGAGAAAGAGGGGGCGAAAGAGGGGACAAAGAGGAGGATAAAGAGGGGGCGAAAGAGTGGGCGAAAGAGGGGACAAAGAGGGAGCAGAGAAAGGAGGGGAGAAAGAGGGGGTGAAAAAGGGGACAAAGAGGGAGCAGAGAGAGGAGGGGAGAAAGGTGACAAGAGGGAGAGAGAAGTGAGGTGAGAGGAGGTGGACGAGGTGACAGGAGGAGCAGGGAGAGGATCCAAACTGATCCTGCAAAATATCGGAATTGGATGCCTATTTGGCATCCGATTGCAGGCATCAGTTTGGATCCGTTGCTGTGCGAGGGGTCCTGCAAAAAGTCGGATCCCCCCGGACAGCACAATAACGCTGTGTGAAAGCAGCCTAAGGGTGCCAAATAGTGGCGTCTGTTGGTCTGAATGTTTTTGAGAAGTTTTTGGACTTAGTCATTTTTTCATTAAAAACGCATATGCGTTAACGCATGCATTAACACAGGTGCCTATATGTGCCATGCGTTAACGCATGCGTTCCCATAGGGCCCCATGTTAAAAAATGCATGCAATTTTAACAAAACACATGCGTATTTTTACAGCACCCAAAAAACGCTGCATGCAGTGTTTTTTGGAATGGTGAAAAAAAACGCATGTGTTTTTAAAAAACGCAGCTACACTTAAGTGCACCATGTGTTAACGCATGTGCGTTTTTTTCAACAGGTACAAAAATGCAGAGAATGCCAAAAAAGCTGATATGTGTGAACAAGGCCTATGTCTATGAGTGTATATATGTGAGTACATATGTTTGTGTGTGTGTGTGTACATTTGTGTGTGTGAGTTGTGTGTCCCGCCGTCACCTGCCCACCCACCTCCATGCAGTCACTACCATGTATGTGATTATGCTTGTGCTTGTGTGTGATTTGCGTGATTGCGTGTGTATATGTGGGTGCATGTGCATGTGTATGGGGGATGGGGACATTATACTGTGTGTGTATGCGTGTTTGTGTGTATGTGCGTGCTTGCATGTGTGTATGTGCGTGTGTGAACATTATACTGTGTGTGCATGCGTGTTTGTATGTGCATGTGTGTATCTACATGTGTATATCTGCATGTGTGTATGCCCGGGCGTGTGTGTGGGTTCATTATACTGTGTGTGTATATATGTGCGTATGTGTTTGTATGTGTGTGCTTGCATGTGTGTATGTGCATGCATGTGAATGTGTGTGTGGGGACATTACATTGTGTGTATGTGTGTGTGCTTGCATGTGTGTATGTGCATGCATGTGAATGTGTGTGTGGGGACATTACACTGTGTGTATGTGTGTGTGCTTATGTGTGTATCTGCATGTATATATGCAGATGTGTATGTATGTGCATGCTTGTGTATGTGGGGACATTATACTCTGTGTATGCGTGTGTTTGTGTGTAAGTGTGTGTGGGGACATTATACCGTGTGTATATGTATGTCTTTGTGTGAATATATGTGAGTACATATGTATATGTATGTGTGTGTACATTCATGTGTGTGTGTGTGTGTGCGGGGGGGTGTCCTGCCGCCTGGCCACCCATCTCCGTGCAGTCCCAGCCGTCAGGAAAGACGGTGGTTTGTGGCCTGTGCAGGAGATGGGGTGCGGCACCACCAGAGGGTGCCCGCACCCTATATCCAGCACAGGCCACAAGCTGCGGTCTTTCCTGGCAGCAGTGACTGCAGGGAGGTGGGTGGTCAAGCAGCGGCGGCAGGCACTACCAGGTGTCCGGCTGTGGTTCCTAGCGGACATCCGGTGGCGGGTGCTGGTGGGGGTGCAGCAGGGGGTCCAGCAGGGGCGGGGGGTCCGGCATGGATGTCCCGGCGGTGTGTGTGTGGGGTCTGTGTTGTGTGTGTGTGGGGGGGTGAGGTTTGTGTGGGATGTGGGTGTGTGTGTGTGTGGGTGTGTGTGTGTCATGCCACCGGACCAGCCGCTGCCTGTCCATCCACCCATCTCTGTGCAGTCTCAGGCTGCAGGAAATATTGCAGTTTGCGGCCTGTGCTGGAGATGTGGTGCGGCGCCACCAGAGGGTGCCCACACCCCATCTCCAGCACAGGCCACAAACTGCGGTCTTTCCTGGCGGCTGTGAGTGTACGGTGATGGCGGGATGCGGCAGGTCCAGCGTCGGGTCCAGCGGTGGTGGAGGGGTCCAGTGGTGGGTCCAGTGGTAGTGAGGGGTCCAGCAACTGGTCCAGCGGCAGGGGGGTCCCGCTGTTGGTACTTTGCAAGAGCCTGGTACCACGAGCGGATGCCCTATTAGAATACCCATCACTTGGGTATTCCAATGGCAGTCGGCGTACTTCTGGTGCGGAGCGGTTTATTGTGGGATTCGAGGACGTCCGAACGGAAGTGGATGATGGACAATTTTAGGTAAGTATATAATAGATATGAGTTGAGAGTGGACATTGTGTGAGCAAATCTCCATCTATATTGCATCATGCGGAATTGCAGTACAAGGATGTAACCGTTTCCTCATGAACATTTCCTGCATCACCACTTTTGCCGCCTCCGGGCATCTTCTGGGCAATTGATTAAAGTCTCAGAATATTTACTCAGTAATTAGAAACTCCTTATTGCCTTGGAGAAAATACACAAATAATCCTTCACCCACATGAAATTGTCCAAGTGTTTTCTGCAAACCGCAATTAGATTAATCTGAAATATCTGCAAGAAATCTGCTCCATGTAATATGAGAGTCTGAAGGAGAAAAATGCGATTATACCAAGGGGCACACACTATAATGACAAGACTGAGGACACATCCAGCATGCGGAAAAAAAGGGAAAAGGTGGACCCTGATGATAGGGAGAGGGGTGACCCCTAAACACTCACCAGAGGCTGAAACCTGCCCTCCCTATCATCCCTAGATGAGTCCTTCCCTAGATGAGTCATTCCCCACCAGGCTGACCCTAGGCTTTCCTTAGCTAGTGAGAAAGGCAGCAAGATGTTAGCCTTCCTACACAGGATTGCTGCCCCAGAGGTCCCAGTCCTGCCTGCGGAGAACTACAACATCTCAGTCGCAATACCACTGACCTCCGGAGGACTGTGGCGGCGCTGGTGCTACTTCACCAGGAACTGCAGGTGGCGTCACGACAAACTAACTTTGTAAATAATCCCTTGTACATAAATCCCCCTTTTTTAAAGAGAATAGTCCCCCGGACACGGGATCAGGCGCAGTCGCCATTCTCCGTGATACAGTTAACCCTTCTGCCGCCTGATACCCGAGAACCCAACACCCTGGGGCGACACAATAGCGCTGCCATACATGTCCTGTAATGTACCGCCATATACTATAGCGCTGCTATACATGTACTGTAATGTACCGCCATATACTATAGCACTGCTATACATGTACTGTAATGTAAAGCCATATACTATAACACTGCTACACATGTACTGTAATGTACCGCCATATTCCATAGCGCTGCTATACATGTACTGTAATGTACCGCCATATACCATAGCGCCGCTATACATGTACTGTAATGTACCGCCATATACCATAGCGCTGCTATACATGCACTGTAATGTACTGCCATATACTATAGTGCTGCTATACATGTGCTGTAATGTACCGCCATATACCATAGCGCTGTTATACATGTACTGTAATGTACCGCCATCTAATATATAAAGCTGAATGTGTGTGTGTGTGCGTGCGTGTGCGTGTGTATGTATGTATATCCGGGATTGGCATCTACACCGTCGCAACTACAGCCACAAAATTTTGCACAGTCACATGTCTGGACCCAGAGAGCGTCATAGGCTATGTTGTGAGGCGAAATTTTAACCCTGCGCGTTCCAGTTTACCAAACAATTTTGCCCCTATCTACATAATGGGGAAAAAGTGAATGGAAAAGTGTTGGAGGAAAATCGACAGCTGTCAGCTATAGCCACAAAGTTTTGCACAGTCACACGTCTGGACCCCAAGAGTGTCATAGGCTATGTTGTGAGGCAGAATTTTAACCCCGCGCATTCCAATTCACGAAACAATTTTGCCCCTATCTACATAATGGGGAAAAAGTGACAGTTACCAGTTGATAGTTGTTAATGAGAGGGGCTTAATGATAGCGCCAAAGACTAACAGCACATACCAGCATATTGTCACTAAGATGGGGCCCCAACATGAGATATTCACCACGCACGTGGACATGTATACACACCACACGCACACAAAGAGTAACAGCAAGTGTATAGTCACTAAAGTGCAGCCCCAACATTGGATACTCACCACGCACCCGAACAAACACACACACGCCACAAAGAGACACACAACACAGAGACCTTCCCCCCCAAGGGGACACACACACACCCTTTAGCGACACATGCACTCACCCCACAGGGACACACACCACAAAGAGACACAGACACACACACCACACAGACCCCCTCCACAGGGACACACACACATAGCCACCCTATAGGGACACATGCACTCACCCCACAGGGACACACACACACCACAAAGAGACACACACAACACAGACACACACACCCCACACAGACACCCCCTTCCCACAGGGACACACACACATACACACCCTATAGGGACACATGCACTCACCCCACAGGGACACACACACCACAAAGAGACACACACAACACAGATACACGCCAAATACTATAGTGCTGCTATACATGTACTATAATGTACTATAATGTACCGCCATATACCATAGCGCTGCTATACATGTACTGTAATGTACTGCCATATACTATAGTGCTGCTATATATTTGTAATGTAATATACGCCTTATACCATAGCGCTGCTATACATGTACTGTAATGTACTGCCATATACTATAGTGCTGCTATACATGTACTATAATGTACCGCCATATACTATAGTGCTGCTATACATGTACTGTAATGTACCACCATATACCATAGCGCTTCTATACATGTTCTGTAAGGTACCGCCATATACTATAGTGCTGCTATACATGTACTCTAATGTACCTCCATATATTATAGTGCTGTTATACAAGTACTATAGTGTACCGCCATATACTATAGCGCTGCTATACATGAACTGTAATGTACCACCATATACCATAGTGCTGCTATACATGTGCTGTAATGTATCGCCATATACCATAGCGCTGCTATACATGTACTATAATGTACTGCCATATACTATAGTGCTGCTATGCATATACTATAATGTACCGCCATATACCATAGCGCTGCTATACATGTATTGCAATGTACTGCCATATACTATAGTGCTGTTATACAAGTACTATAATGTACCGCCATATACTATATTGCTGCTATACATGTGCTGCAATGTACCACCATATACCATAGCGCTGTGATATATATATATATGTGTAGTTCACTCAAGTTGACTGAACAAGTTCTGTCAGTCACAGTATGTCAACTACATACATATTCTAGAATACCTGATGCGTTAGAATCGGGCCACCATCTAGTCTCCTTAATAAGGGCTGCCTACATGCAGGGTATCACACAACATATTCATCATACTTGAAGGGGGTCTGTGTTCTTTCTTGCTCAGGTATACCTTTTGAACAGCGTAAAGTGATTATAGCTCTGCTGGGATGATTTGTTGTTGATGTCACCGGGCTCAATATATATCTCACGCCGTATTGTGGGAAACTGCTTCACAAGGTTATAGAGGTAGTGGATGATTCCCGGGAGTTCACTTTTTGATAATAGGCAAATTTAACAAAATCCCTGATACTCACTGGGACAGAGGTAGGCGGGAGATATTGAGACCGGGTGATAACTGCACTCCCTGTGGTGCGGTTTTGAAAGAAATTGCCTTATTTGATATTTGGAGAACCCACCTCATGGGAGTTTATAAATACTCCTTCTTCTTGGCTGCCTTTGCCTCATAGTCCAAGATTGGCCTAGCCATGGGGAATGGTCTAAAGTTGGTCTGGTTAGTGAGGTAACATACTTGGCTAGGACTCTGTTGGACCACTCACCTATGTGTGTGCTGCTTGAGGGGCCAGGTTCTGAGCTTTCCAGGAGACCCCTATGGAGACTAAACCTGTTCTGGCTCCACTTGATAGATCTGGATGGACATATGGGGTCTGACCAGCTGGCATTCTTTAAAATTAATATGGGGTCAGCCTCAGTTTTGACGGTCTGGGAAGCCATGGAGGCCTATTTAAGAGGGTTATGTATTAAAGAATTATCGCAATTTAAAGCTGAAACATGTAGGAGAGACCAGGAGCTGATCAGGGAGTTGGAGGGAGCTGAGGAGGCATTAATAGAGGAGCAAACCCCTGAGGCTCAGGAACGTTTGAGGATAGCGTAGAGGGAGAGGTGTTTGAGTTGACCATTAAAACTGCGGAACGTAAAACAATGTTCCATATGATGAAATTCTTTGAGAAAGGGGAGAGAGCTGGTCATCATTTGTCCAGGGTAGTGGCAGCCCAAAGGGAATCCGCATATATCCCTGAATTAAAGGGGAAAGATGAGTGTGAGCACACGCATAGTAGGGCCATTTTGTAGGTTATGATGGGATTCTACTCGGATTTGTATAAGTCCCAAGTGCAGCCGACAGAGGATGAAATTGGTGATTTCTTAGCAGAGGTGCACTTCCTCGGCTCTCATTAGCGGAGCAGAGGCTTCTCGAAGAGCCTTTTGACATGGAGGAACTTGAAGCAGCTCTGGCCTCTATGCCTAATGACAAGGCTCTGGGGAAGATGGCATTCCGGGGAAGTCTACAAGAAATATAAGGACATGTTGCTTCCCACTTTGATGGAGGTATACACTGCTATCTTGGCTGGGGAAAAGCCACAGCGTTCCATGTGGGAAGCCATAATTGTTGTATAGTCAAAACAGGGTAAAGATCTGACGGATCCAGCTTCATATCATCCAATTTCACTGTTGACTACCAACATCAAGCTATTGGCTAAAATGATGGCTAACTGACTCAATAAGGTGATTGAATCCCTAATACATCAAGATCAATCCTGGTTCATGCCCATTAAATCCACAGCAATTAACCTCCGGCGAATATTTCTGAACATGTAGGCAAGGGCGGATAATGTAGGACAGAGGGTGATAGTTTCCCTAGATGCCGCCAAGGCCTTTGATAGCGTGGAATGGTGGTACTTATGGGCGTTAATGAGAACAATTGGATTTGGAGAACAGTTCATTAGTTGGGTGCGGCTGCTGTATGCATCCCTAAATGCTAAAATATAGGTAAATGGCCATTTGTCAGGGTGCTTCTCCTTACATAGAGGGACGAGGCAAGGGTGCCCCCTATCTCCCTTGTTGTTTGCTATTGCCGTGGAGCCATTAACGGCAAAGCTTCGGGGTAACAAGAACAAGGGCTTCCAGTATGGGTGTCATGTGGAAAAAGTGGCCTTATATGCTGACAATGTGTTGCTGTTTCTGGCTGACCCGCGAGATCCCTTGAGATCTGCCATGACAACAATTGAAAAGTTTGGCTCTATTTCAGAACTGTCCATTACTTGGGATAATTCCGTGTTGCTTCTCCTGGATTCGGCTGCTCCCCTGACACTAGACCCTGGGATCCCTTTGCGGGTGGTTAGTGAATTTAAATACCTGGGCATTGTGGTTTCAGCTAAATTTGAGGATTACGAGCAGCTCAATCTGACTCCTTTTATTAGTAGATTTCAGCAAAAGGTCGGAGCGTGGAAGAGGCTGTTCCTGTCTGTGGCAGGTAGAGCTAATCTACTTAAAATGAAACAAAGAGATAAAGAGAGCGCACACTAGAGGTACCCGGTGGTCTAGTGGGGATCTTATTCTATGTGTGTGAGGATGTGCTGCTCACCTGGAAAGGTTGTGCAAACCCTGCACATTCTTGGTGTATCGCCTGGGAACAACTGAGGAAGACAGTGGATCGCTGTGGAAACGCGTATTGGTGTCTAAACAAATAAAGGAGGTTTGTTTCCAACAAGTAGATATAGTCCCTTTTGTCCCCTAAGCCTGAGTGCTCCTAAAGATTGACCACAATCCTTTCTTGTTGTTAATCTACTTAAAATGATCCTTATGCCTCAACTTCTATATATACTCCATAGTACTCCAATCTGGCTGGCACAGAATAAATTCTACCGGATTAACTCTCTTTTTCGGGATTTGATTTGGAAGGGTAGCAGGGCACGCATTAAGTTAGAGCATTTACAGAAATCAAATGAGGAGTGGGGTCTGGCGGTCCAGAACCCGTGGGTTCATTATGTGGCATCTCAGTGTCAGCACATGGTGGGTTGGGGTGACCCCATACAATCTACTCCAGCAGGGAAGCTTTCTTGACTTTACAGTGGGGAGGGGCATGTTGCTTGCTAGCCTGGAGGCTGGTAGGTTCCAGGTGAGTCCCATATAATTCCCGATGATTGCCATGTTGGATAAAATTTGGCAAAGAGTTAAACAGTGGAGGGGCGTAACAGAGTTCTCGAGCTACATGTCGATCTGGTTTGATCCCAGGTTGGTGGAGGTGTTGCACTTGAGGGGATTCCCTTTGAGTTAATCATTATTCTTCCAGTATTTACAGCTGCGGCACACCATTACTCGGCAACTTAAAATATCACAAATAGCTGTGCAATCAGATAATTTAGGGAATCTTATTTGGTCACTGAGGGTCACAAGGGGTTTTATTTCCCTCATGTATAGAGGGTTCTTGAACTCACTCCTGCAATGTCACCCATCCACGTTCAGAGAGAAATGGGAGGTAGACGTGGGATCAATTTTGGATTCTCAGTGGGAGAATATACTACAATTTATTCCCAGAGTTTATATGAGCGAGGCCAGGAGAGTGTCACAACTCTATTTGGTCCATAGGGTGTACAGGACCCCGGGACTCGATGAAAAGGGCAGGATTGCGGGGAATTCATGTTGTCTGCACTGTTCTGAGGATGGGGCGGACCTCTTGCATATGATGTGGTCCTGCCCCAGCCTGCAGAACATTTGGGTGCAGACCCTTAACTTGACACAGGAAGTAACAGGGTTGGGCATCCCAAGGAATCCGCTGACTTGTGTATTGGGGTGCATAGATGACATTGCTGTTGATGATTGTGGAAATTTGACTATAGCTAGAATCCTGTATGCTGCCAGGAAACATATAGCGGCCCACTGATTGGATGACAAATCTCCAGTCAGACAAGAATTGGTCAATGAAATTAACTTTATTGTTTTGATGGAACAGAACATACCGTATAAACTCGTGTATAAACCGACCCGTGTATAAGCTGACCCCCCTACTTTTGCCCCCAAAATCTGGGAAAACCTATTGACTCGTGTATAAGCCTAGGGTGGACCCCAGCACAGGTATACAGCCCCCAGCAGTGTGGTATACAGCAGCCTCCCCAGTGGTATATACAGGCCCCAGCAGTGTTACAGCAGCAGCCCCAGTGGTATATACAGCAGCAGCCCCAGTGGTAGTATACAGCAGCCC
>JARQOC010000005.1:505367769-505380500 GCA_033576535.1 Allobates femoralis
TGAAGGGGGTACCATGATGTTAGCGGGAACTAAATATGGGGGAACTCAATAGACATTTAGGTGACTTTATAAATCTAACTTTTTTTTTTTAGAAAATTCAGGATAGCCGGGAAATTTAAATATCAAACAATCTGCTTATGTCTAGTTAAGATTAATATCTCATTACCTTGTTATTAAGTGTGGTGGCACTGGCATCACTTCTTCGCTTGCTCATAGGGGCAATCAAAGTCCATTGGTTGGTTGCTGGCTCGAAACGTTCAGCAGTGTTTAGACGATTATGGCCATCAAAGCCTCCCATTGCATAGATGTTTTTATCCAGAACAGTCACACTGACGTAGCATCTCTTTGAGTGCATGGGTGCCACTTCCTTCCAGGTCTTCTCAATTGGATTAAAACGTTTTACACTATTAAAGTACTCCAAACTATCAAATCCACCAATAATGTACATGTGGTCGTTTAGGTACACTGTTCCATGATAGGCTCTTGGGCTCTCCTCTTCTGATGTAACGTTGATCCATTTGTCCGCACGCACATCATATGTTTCCATGGCATTAGTTGGTCCACCTCCACTCCAGCCACCAATGGCAAACAGGATTTCATAAGGAAGGCGGGGTCTCCTCATTGGGTCTTTAAAATTAGAACTTGAAGGGTTATTAAGGCCATACATGGCTTTCAAAGCATTTACAATTATAGGTTTGCACACTTCATTGTCTTTTATAAAGATATTTTTTTAACCCTGTTGGTAAAGTAGTCAGTGTCCATGAATCTGAAGCGTACCTGGAAAGAAACATAATGGTTACTGTTGTTTCAACAAAATTTGTATAAATCTGAAGTCCAATAATTTTTTTTTTATCAGGGAAAAACCATCTTTCTCCAGCTATTAGCCCCTTCTCATACTTATTTGCCTCTTGAACTCATAACTATCTCAGAAAAAAATGTCTGATTCAAAGGACTGCCAGTTCATGAATAGATTAGATTATAGCTGTTTAATGAAGTCTATGGGAGGGGAGAATGAGAAAAATGCAGTTTGAAAGAGGTAGTGTTCCTCTCTTTGCTTTCTAGCAAGTGTTTTATCTAGAGATAAACAGATTTAAATGTGTCTGTTCATGCAGTTTTCCCTGGGATATTTGATTTGCAGAATAGTTACGGTAGTTATTCTCTGTATGCTGTTCAAGCCCCATGGACATTTTCAAAAAGAAAAATATATATTTTTGCAATTTTTTAGATTTTTTTAAATAATTTTATAGGAACAAAACAATTGATTATTTCCTTCCCTCTCTAGAATACAGGTACATAGAAATTCACTGCTATACACAGATGTATCTCTATGTACCTGTATAATTTACTTCTGGGTTACTGCCTGTAATACAGCTCAAGATTACCAAATTCTCCTATCTCTTTCAGTCTTGGTGGTGTTTCATTGCTAGAGCTGGTGACTGCAAACATGAAGTTTGAGAGCTAGAGTGTTTTAGAAGTCCAGAGAAGAGAATTGTTTATTTAAGTTATGTATGCGTGTAGATAGACACTGGTCCCGCTGCACAAACAGGAGGGTCTGTATACAAAATCAAAGAGGAAAGAGGAAGTCAGAGCAAATCCCTAATGTGCTGAGACATGGGACTGAGCCCTTTAATCGGGATAATCCCGCTGCATCTGGGACGGTTAAGAGTTATACAACTGACAGTTTATTGTGAAAGTCATTCAGGTTGCTGATGGGCTTTAGAAGAAGAGAATATATTGTCTCTCCCAAATCAATTAAATATATAAAGATAATGGCAATAATAAAAATGTAGAGTCAAATACAGTACAATGCAGCAATTCTGTCTTTCTATCTAAACACAAGGCATTGATGACCGTGGCACTGTGCCTAGTAAAAGCCAAATAGTCAATAGCATGTCTTCCTTTTTTCTGAATGATTAGGTTTCAAGTGATCAGATCTTCACTGATGTTTTCAATATTTAATTTATTATCTTTTGAATCTTTCTAATGTCAATTATAGGAATCATGGTAAAAATTCAACATTACCTCTGAAAGAAGAACCGAAATATATTGTTGCCGGATTGTTGGGTTGTGATTGATCCACTTTATGATGGCTTCAAAGGTAACTTCCTCCTGTTTAACATTAAGTTCATCTTTCTGTAAAAGTTCTTTAACTTCGATGTCTGACAGCTCAAGAAACTCATGTGAGGTCTTCATTATATTTTCAAAGTTAGTTAAGATGTAGTTATATGCCTTCTGCTGGAGCTCGGGGCAAGACTCCGTGAACTTGTAGGTGCCAATACTATTTTCTGGACACAGTTGTTTTATCAGGAATTTAGAGCACAGTTGTTGAAGACTTAGAATGTTAAAGAAGTCAGCGGCAATGGAGAGATTTTGCACATTGCGAGTGTTGATTTCAACATTCCAGGTATAGGCATAAACTAGGATCAGTCTCATTGTGTCTGGAGATACGCCGGAAATGATGCACTCCTTGTCTTCACTACTTTTCGAAATTGTGAACAACGACCTGCAAGTAGAAATAAGGTGGAAATATAAGCATTGATGATTACATTTTAGAAAACCTACAAGAGCATGTTAAATGTATCAAAATAGGTTAACGGAAACTTGTCACCTCAATTTACCCCCTGTACTACCACTACCTGTCCCTGCACCTTCCTAGCTTATCCCTAACCATCCCTGTCTTACCTAAGAGTGCCCTATAAAGAGTAAGAAAAAGACTTATTTAGTTACGTGTAGACCGCAGCCATAGTCTGCGGTGGGTGGGCTCCGGGACTGCATTGTCCCCTCAGGCTTGCTCTCAGCACCCCCCATGGGCGTCATTATTCCTTCTTCTGTCCATCCTCTATTTGAAATTCCCGCCTCTTCTGACGAAGATGCGCCAAGCCGTAACGTCATATCCGGCCCGGTGCATTGTTGGGGCGGATCACGTGGTACAGGCTGGCCCGGCGCATGTGCAATGCGCATATTGAAGCCGGCCCGTACCACGTGATCAGCCCCCACAATTCATCGGGCCAGATATCATGTTTCGGCTTGGCGCATCATCTTCAGAAGAATTTAATAGAAGATGGACAAAAGAAGGAATAATAACACCCAGCGGGGCGTGCTGAGAGTAAGCCAGAAGGGGACAATGGAGCCAGCCCACTGCAGACTACAGATGAGGTCTACACGTAATTATATAAGATTTATCTTACTCTTTATAGGGCACTCTTAGGTGAGACAGAGATAGTTAGGGATCAGCTAGGAAGGTGCAGGGACAGGTAGTGGTAGAATAGGGGGATAAAACGAGGTGGCAGGTTCCCTTTAAAGTTTTGATTTGTGATGAACTGAGTTTGACTCGAACTTTACAAAAAAATAGGATTTCACCAAATTTAAACTTTTACAATTAATTTCAGGGGAATCCAACAAACATTTGTCAGAGTAATTATAAACTCCATCAATCTCATCAATGATGCGAGTAATTATAAACTCCATCAATCTCATCAATGATGCATAGAAGAGGACTAAATATGGGAATCTACAGGTTTACAGAGTGAACAAAATGTTTACATGTGTATATATAAATTCTGCATTCAATCTATATTACAAACTACCAGAGATTCAGACCTATCACTTCAAGCATAATTTGCCAATTCATTAAAACTGACATTGATAGGGGTAATGTAGGGGACATGTAAGAACATAATTATCACTATAGATGTGAGGCGCAGTGATCGGGGTGGCAGGTCCACAGATGAGGACACAGGATCTCTGCTGTTATTTTCAATATTGGAATAGTGATAGCGGATCAGCTCAGGGGCACATTACTGATAGACAATGAGAGTGGGCAGACAGAGGTCGGGGCTGGACACTGACACTGCTGTGGAGGTCACACGTGTGGGTCCTAAGCGGTTTGAACCTAAGCAGTTGGGGAATGTGAATTCTCATACTAGCCCATTTGTAGTTCATCAGGTTGGAAGGTCTTGTTTCTTTTATGGTCAAGCTGATCACTTTATTAGGGTCTGTCCATACCATACTAAACCCATTTCTCAGCCACTGACATCCCTTAAGAATAACAGCCTTAGTACTACTGTCTCTGCTGTGTTGGTCAGGCCTACTCCTATGTCTCCAGCGGAGGTGGTTAAACACCTATGGAAGAATAGGGGTAAAACCCAGCCTATACCTCAGATTGATGCTGGACTCAGGTGTTATCATGAGAAGTATTACAGGGCAAGGGTGGTGACTCCCACCAAATTGTCTGTGAGAAAATCTCCAGAGAGGAGACAGGGGAACATCTCTACTGTTTGACCCCTGAGAGTGGACCCTCTGTCTGTGACCGTGTGAATGGCAAGAAACATTCAGGTCCAGACCTGAGTGTGAATGATTATGTGTGGGTGTTGTCAAAACACGTAAAGTGGAAGTGTGCAGCTTGAGCTTCTAGTGCTGGAGGTATTGGTCTGTTTAGGATATCAACCATTTGCAACCCTGTGTTGTTCCAGCTAGAACTTCCTCCGATGCAATGTACCCATAATATCTTCTACAGGTCATCACTCAGGAAGTTTAGACCATTACCGGACATGCCAAATTTAGAGTCCAGAGGCCTCTCATAAAGGGTAGGGTACTGTCACGTGTTGACTGCTTTGCAGTCCTGGAGTGTTGCTGCTGTGCTATTAAACTGACTTTTTTTTTCCTTATTCTGCTGTGTGTGGCTTTGCAGGTGGAGGAATGAGTCATAGCTCAGGTGGAGTTGGAGGTGGAGGGGTGTGTTTTAGAATTCAAATCTCCAATCCTCCAGCCTTAAAATAGTTCCACTTCCCTCCACTAGATGTTGCAAATTGAGAGCATTCTCATCTAGGACCAGTGGTGTGCAGACATGCAGCTGGCGCAGCTGCTATCCCCTTCCATTGAAGCGGTGTCGTTTTCCTGGTCCATGGGTGGAGGTAGGGGCTTTAGTAGAGGGCAGGTTGAGAAATTGAGGGAAAGGGTGATCGCCCGAACTTCCTCACCATCTTTCATACCTTCAGGAACAGGGCTAGTCAGAGACCCCAAGTCCAGGGCCAGACTAGCCTCCCAGTTGCCCTTGCCCGTTATCCCTTCCTACTTCATTCCCCTCATCCGCTCCTTGCTTGACAGCAGTAAGCTGAGCTCTGCTTGCTGCCATTAACCTCTTAAGTACCACTGTCAATCTCTTACAGTGGCATTTAATGTACTGTACATAGTCCATTGACAAGACCAGTTCACTGCCAGGAGAGCCAGGTTCTACTGAAAACCCTCATGCCTGTCACAACAGTGCTCCTACGACCTGCCTGTGGCTGAGTTTCAGAGGCAAATGTGATTTTTTTTTTTTTACTATACACTACAATACTATGATAAATGATTACAGGTTCAAACCCCATGAAGGAATTATAAAGTAAAGCAAAAAAAAAAAGTTTTAAAATATATTTGAATCAGCTCCCTTTTTGCCTATTACTAAAATTAAAAAAAAATAAAAATACACATGGTATTGCTGTATTTGTAAAAGTCTGTTATATCTAAATATAAAATTAACCTGATAGGTAAATGATGTAAAGAAAAAGAATACCAAAATGCCAGAATTGCATTTTTTGGTCTCTACAACACAGCTAAAAATGCAACAAGATGTGATCAAAACATAATATCTACACCAACGTGTTTTTTTTTTCTTTTTTTAAAGCAATTTCTTTCATACTACTCTCGGGGAACTTGAACCTATAATTGTTTGTTCTCATGTGCTATATTCTGCAATTCTAACAATTCCAACGATATTGCTGTATATAGCTAATTTCACAGTCTGTAGTTGAGCTGTATCATTTATCAGGCTCCTCCGTATACATTAGGCGGCCGTCACACGGTGAGATATCTTTAGCGATATTGTAAGCGATCACGTGCACGCGCAATCGCTTACAATATCGCTCACATCGCTGGTGAGATGTCACACAGACAGACTCACCAGCGATGTGGAGCAGCGATCTCGCTCGTTACTATGGTACACATCGGGTAACTAGGCGCCGCGCGTCGCTTAGTTACCCGACGTGTACCATAGTTACCATCTCCCAGCATAGGCGCGGTCGCTGGGAGATGGATCATCGTGGTGTCATACACCACGATGATGCAGATCGTTGCATCGTTCATCGCTAGATCTGAGAACCGAACCTCAGATCAGCGATGTCACGATCAAGCGATTTACCATCGTAAATCGCTTGATTACATGCAACGATATCTTGCCCGATATCGCTTAAGCGATCAAAAAGGAGATCGCTTAAACGATATCTGGCAAGATATCTCAGCGTGTGACGGCCGCCTTAGACTGTCAGCTAATCCTACCGATATCAGCAGTGTGTATAGGGGCACAACCCTTTCCTAACACTAATCTAAATCACCTCTATGACTAATCCTGTCGTAATGAAAGGCCCATTAAAGATTCAATTTTGACTTTTAGTATTGCTATTTTCAATAGGTGGCACTAGAGTTCATCTACTTCCTCGCTGAGGAGACAATTTGCATATTTCAAATCCTAACATTAATCTTAACTTTAATCCTAACAGTAGTTCTTGTACTAACACTAAATATCTGTATTTCTCTACCTGCTGAACAGCAATAGTGGCCAGTAAACGTTCCATCTTTCTCCTGCTATAGTTCACCACCAACTACATAGTTTTCTTTATGTTTAGTTATAAATAGTTAGCATGGCACCAATCCACACAATCTACACCACCATTCTATATTCCTCCTCACCATGGTTCCTCCTAATACATGCCACTACCACGGAGTCATCTGAGAATTTCTGGAGGTGGCAAATATAAAATTTATACTCAAAATCTGCTGTATACAAAATGAAAAGAAAGGGTGACAGAACCCCTAAAGGTACCGTCACACACAGCAATATTACTAGGCAATTTCACTGGCAATTTACTGGTTGCAGTGAAATCATGGACACATTGTTCCATTTGTACACAGCAGCAAAATAGAACAATGTGTCCATGATTTCACTGCAACCAGCAAATTGCCAGTGAAATTGCCTAGCAATATTGCTGCGTGTGACGCTACCTTTAGGGACCCTTATAGTGTCCAATAATCAGCCAGACACAGCCATCCCAATCTTTACACATTGCGGCCTGTCTGACAGGTGGTTAGTTATCCAATTTCTCATCCCCTCCTCCATCTTCATACCAGTCATCTTTTTCCATAATAACAGTGACAGAAGAATGTAAAACGCACTAGAGAAACCAAAGAACATAGCACGCACAGAGGATCCATCATTGTCCAAAAGTGAATGTACTATGTATAACAGAGACATAATAGCATCATCCAGCCCCAAACTACACTGGTGAGCAAATAGTAGGGTCAGCCCTCACCTCAGACTCAAGTAAAGGCCCCGTTACCCATAACGATATCGCTAACAATATCGCCGCAATGTCACAGGTTTTGAGACGTAGCAGCGACCTCGGCAGCGATATCGCTGTGTGTGACACTTAACAGCGATCGCCCCCCCGCTGGTAGATCGCTGATCGTTAATGAATGGCCTGTACCATTTTTTGATTGGTGATCTCCCGCTGGGCATGCTGCATTGCTGTGTGTGACAGGGGCAACGACCAGCGAGCTCCATGCTTAACTCGAGAACAACACAGATCCCAACGACCATCGGGTGTCGCCGTATCGCTGGGTAATCGCTGGTAAGTCTGCCTGTACGGCATCTCACCAGCAACCACGTAGCGACGCATTAGCGATCCCGGCCAGGGCGGATCGTTGTTGGGATCGCTGGTGTGTCGCTACGTGTAACGGGCCTTAAGCAAGCACAAATCTTTCCAAGGACGTCATAGCATGTAATGTTATTGCTACAGGATGATACTCGTTTACAGATGCAGGAAAAGTAGTCTTGGGTACCAGAACCAGGCAGGAGGTCTCCCAAACACTGGTACCCTCTGTGATTGTAGACTCTAGTTAAATAGGTGCTGAAGGATAATCTGGCTGGCTGATGTCTTCTGATCCTCCGTCATATCACAGGCAGCCATTTCAAGAGAGGAAACCGCGCATGCTCAGCCTGAAGAAAGAATAGGCTGGACAGACAGAGCAGCCTGTAATACTAACACTAGGGGGCACCATACAAAACATTATAGGTACGTACAGACTTTCCAGCAAAGCTGCAAATTAGAATTTGTAATAATTTGCCCAATACTAGTTAAGCGATTTTCTGGGATTAGTGTTCATTCTTGAGTGTGTTTTTTACTAAAAAAATGTGTAGATCACCATAACATTGCAATGTTACACAGGTGAATATATAGAGAAATCTGTGAGACCCAAAAGACTCTCTTAGAATACTCAATCCTGCACTTATAAGTATAGAATTCTTCTTTATTTAAATGCATGTAATTTTCCAATAGAGCGGACTACAGTGACATGGCATAGGGGTGTGAAACCTGTGCATTTTCAACAATCTAGTTTATAAATATCCTGCCATTATTAAGACCTAGTTTACTCGAAATGTGTAGCTTTCATATTGCTGACCTATGTGAGTTTTTTAGCTTGCGCAATACTCTGTAAATTCTCTTTAGAGTAATATAACCCTCAGTCACAGTAGCGGCCATAGCTCCATGGAAGGATAAGCCGCTCTGGCAAAACAAGGAAAGTATGTGAGTTTTGTTGAATGATAAATGTCTCACATTAATGAAATAGGAATTTTAGGAAAATCCCATTAATATCTATACAAATATAATTCACAGCTAATCATGAAAATTTCCAAAAAATTACATTTCTCTCTTAGCATCATAAACACTGACCTGAAGTATGGACTGCAGGCACTTAGGATGTTCTTATGTGCATGGAACTCCACACCGCTACATTTGATTTTAACGTCACACAGCTTTCCGTCCACTCTAAGCTCATTAAAAGTGCTATAAGCTATAGCGGTCATTTCGCGTTCCATGTTGTTGGTGGAAAAGCTTTCCTTAAAATCCATTGTGCATGAAGAGCCGCTCTGTGCCCGTGGCCTGTGGCCTGTGCCTGTCTGTGCCTGTCTGGTCACTATCTGATCTCTGCTCCAAGATGTTCTGCTTAAGGAATCATGGTTCTTTCATGACATCACAATCCAGATGGTGTGATGGAATTCTGAGTATACTGAGAGGGATCTCGGCGTCTTCTATCATAAAGTGCCATATCTAATCTCATCTAAAGTTCTATAATTATCCATATCCTATCTACATTATTTTTTTATTCATTTTACAATAAACCTAATAACATTTTTTTCCATTTGGCTTTTTGTTATACTTATATCTCTTACTCTTTATAGAGCCTCAAAGTATCATCAGCTTCATTCTGATGGACCTGACCCATCCATATAACCCAATGTAACACATTTGCTTGTTGGCCGAGAAGTGCTGTATTTATTTATACAGTACAATGTATACGGATGGCTGCAATTTCCTGATGATCACAGCTTTTTGCCATTAATTTCAATGTTCCAATAAAACCACAATCTTGTTTAACCACTTTGACCAAACCAAATTCTACAACCCTGACCAGTGTCATTTTATGAGGTTATATCTCTGGAGCACTTCGATGGATCCCAGTGATTTTGAGATTGCTTTTTCTTGACATATTAGACTTCATGTTAGTGGTAAATTTAGGCAGATATTTTTAGTGTTTATTTGTGAAATAAAAATGAATTTTTTGGCAAAAAGTTAAAACATTTTTCAATTTTCTACTGTTGATTTTTTATATCGTTAAACCAGAGAGTTATATCACACAAAACAGTTAATACATAATATTTCCCACATGTCTACTTTACATCAGCACAATTTTGGAAAGAAAAGAAAGAAATATTTTTTTTAGCTCAGAAGGGTTCAAAATGTATCAACAATTTCTCATTTTAACATCAATATTTACAAGACCATGTTTTAGGGACCACATCACGTTTGAGGTCACTTTGAGCGGCCTATGTGATGGAAAACACCCAAAAGTGACAACGTTCTAAAACCTGTACCCCTCAGACTGCTGAAAACCACATTCAAAAGATTTTTAACCCCTCAACTGCTTCACAGGAATTAAGGGAAAAATGGAATGAAAAAATAAATAAATTTAAATTTTACCTAAAAATGTTGCTTTATTCTCATTTTAGTCACTTGATCTGTGTGATTAGCAGCGCGGTAAGCAGGGAGTTAACTCTTGTGGCTCCTGAATGAGGCGGCTCATTCAGGAGCCACGGGAATAGCAGCGCTGGTAAGCAAGAAATAACTGCGGTGATCTGAGATCACCGTTGCTATAGTAACTGCTCATTTGGTTACTATGGCAACGGTGTCCTCAGTGACATCACCGCTTACCACACCGCAGTCTCTGCTCACTCATTCAGTGATCAGAGAGCACAGGGAGCAGAAGCGTTCTTTCTCCCCATGCTCTCTGAATTAGCAGCGCTACATCTGTTGAAGAAGAGAGAAGACAAAGAAGCCAAGGATCATGGATGGTATGAGGGTGGGGAGGGAGTAATAAAGATGGCATCTCAAAGTTTGTTTGTGTATTTATTTCTAATAAATTATATTTTCTCTGTGTGGTGTCTTTTTAAACACTTTATTTGAGATTCTTAATGGCCAGTTTGACATTAAAAATCTGAGGGCTTAATACCAGCTGCTAAAACAAATTACCCTGCGTGCCACCTTCCACCAGGGACGCTGGAAGAGACTGGTAAAGCGCCAGGAAATGGTGCTTCTGATGAATGCCCCATTTTCAGGGGCAGTTGTGGGCTGCTATTCTTTAGCGTAGGAGGGCTCTAAAGCAATAGGCCCCCACAGCGCTGAGAATACCAGGCCGAGTTTTATCTCACATTTATTTGGGCAGCCAAGGTAGAATTAGTGAAACACAAAAAACAGTCAAACAAACGTGTAAAATACTCTGTTGTAAAGAAAAACAGTAAAAAGCAAGTAAAAAGCAAGTGCTGCTAAAAATGTAGTAAAAACAGGGTATTTAGTTGATACGTTTTTTGAAAAAAATGTACGCTAAGCCCCTCTACCGCTTCACGGTAACCCGTCAGAGCAGTCCCTATCTGTTGTATTCAAAAACTTGACCATGTGTATTGGTACCTATATGAGCAGGATCCAGACAGGTCCAAGGTCTGACATGAACTGAATGCAGAAGATGACTTTTTATTTGCAGGGCTCATGGGGAAGGGTGGGAGATTCCCCTATCTTGCAAAGGCAAGAAGCATAATAAACAAATAACAAATGGGTCCCCACCCCACTGAGAATACGAGGCCAAGTTTTACCTCACATTTTTTTTGGCAGCCAAGGTAGAATTAGGCAGCTGAGGGTGGCAGCTCCCAGCTATCTGCTTTCATTGGGCTAGACATAAAAATACTGTGAAGCCCCACACGTTTTTTTTTTAATTATTTTTTTTTAACACATGACAGCAGGTTGGTTGCCATACACTAATGTGTATCGCAACCAAGCAGAATCACCGTACAGATTGAGGAAATGCAGTCTAATTGCAACAGCCAATCATAGAGGCTTTCACAGAGTGTGAGTGTCTGTGATTGGCTGTCTATCTGACAGTGCAGTGAATATGCAAGTAGCTTAATGGGCAACCCTGGAAGTAGCAGCTCAGCCAGGTAAGAAGATTTAGCTATTCCCAGCATCTTTCTATATTTCTTATCTAACCTGCCTATTCTATGGCTACGTTCACACGTTGCGTATTTGACGCGTTTTACAGCACTTACATGCCACAAACTGCTCCTGCACAAGTGAAAGTGCTGCGGTGCATTGTGGGATTCGTGTCCAATTATGTATTTAGATAACCATTCTGTTGGCACAGATTGTCTAAGGGTTTTAAATGCTTTACAATGATGTAACAAATTGACATTATATACAGGATCAATGAATAGTGGAGGGAGAAAGTTGTACTGTACACTTCAAAGCAAATTCCGGAACATAATTCTAAATTGTCAGTACAGAAATAAATTGGAGATAAGACTGTGACTGTAGCCTTCTAAATTCTGCTAGCTAGCGAGCATGCACACTATTGCAATACTTCAGTATTGCCATTGCAAAGGGGCAGTCACATGACTATGCGATTTGCATACTTGCAATCACTTTCTAACTAGACATTTCTGGCTTCTCTTAATTCAATTCTACAGAGAGAAGTAAGTCCAGCGTGTCTAGTCAGCATGTGACCGCAAATTGTATACGTGTGCTCATATGACAGTCCGCAATAACATAGAATTGTGACAGTGTGCACATCACACAAATGCAGTCACATAGAGTGATTGTAGCTTCTTGGCCCAAGCCAAGACTTAAAGGGACACCTCTTTAAGTCAAAGTGTTCTTTAGTCTATAAAATGTTCCTCCTATCAATTCCCGTTATCCTGGGTTTGAGATAAGTAATGCTGCAATATACACTACCATTCAAAAGTTTGGGGTCACTTAGAAATTTCCTTATTTTTGAAAGAAAAGCACATTTTTTTTCAATGAAGCTAACATTAAATGAATCAGAAATACACTCTACACATTGTTAATGTGGTAAATGACTATTCTAGCTGCAAACATCTGTTTTTAATGCAATATCTACATAGGTGTATAGAGGCCCATTTCCAACAACCACCACTCCAGTGTTTTAATGGTACATTGTGTTTGCTAACTGTGTAAGAAGGCTAATGGATGTTTAGAAAACCTTAGAAAATCCTTGCACAAGTATGCTGGCACAGCTGAAAATGGTTAGGCTGATTAGAGAAGCTATAAAATTGACCTTCCTTTGAGCTA